>OZ020181.1:40959366-41203542 GCA_963971135.1 Stenus bimaculatus
GCGTTATTTCTTGATAAATATTTGAAAAACAACTTAAATTTTGAATTTAAATATGCCATAAAAAATAATTTGGAATTAATTCAAAAACTACAAAATATAACAATTGATCATTCTAAATATGTTCTTGTATCATTCGACGTAACCAATTTATTTACATCAATTCCAACCGTCGATTGTATTAATATATTAAAGAACAATTTAAATGACTCAAATTTAAGTGATGAAATTTGTAATGCATTAATAGATTTAACTAACATATGTCTTGAACAAAATTTCTTTATTTTCAATAATCAAATTTATTCGCAAAAAACTGGATTAGCTATGGGTAATCCATTGTCACCACTCATGGCAAATATTTTTATGAACAATTTAGAAAACTTGTTATTTCTAAACAGTTATTTTTCTCAAAATTGTATTTTTTGGGTAAGATATGTAGACGATTGTTTATGTATCGTTAAAAAGGAAGCCAAAATAGATGTTTTAATGAATATTCTTAATTCTTTAAACAATTCAATTAAATTTACATATGAGTTAGAAAAAAACAATAGCATTCCATTTTTAGATATTTTAATTAACAGAACACAAAATAATATTTTTTCATTTGAAATTTATAGAAAACAAACTCATACAGATCATTGCATTGATTTTTATTCGAATCATCCTATGTCCCAAAAGTTGGCTTTTTTCAATTCTTCTTTTTATAGATGTTTTTCAATTCCATTAACATATCAAAATTTTAGTAAAGAAATTGAAAATATTCTTCACATTGCATTTAAAAATCATTTTTCAAAATTAACCATTTTTGAACATTTTCTTAAAATTAGAAGTAATTGTTTACATAAATATCTTAATAATGGATTATATTCCAAAATTGAAGATAAGATATATTTTTCGATACCATTTATTCCGAAAGTTTCTTACAAAATTAAAAATATTTTGAAAAACATTGACGACAAAATTATAGTAACTTTTAAAAAACCAACAAATTTCCAAAATATTTTCGTTAAAAACAAAGATCCCATTAGTTGTATGCAAAGAAGTGGTGTATATAAACTTGTTTGTAATTGTGGTAAAGAGTATTGTGGACAAACTGGTAGAAAAATTGCAACAAGAATTAAAGAACACTTGAGCAGTATACAACTAAATAAAACAGATTCAAATTTCGCATTGCACATTAATGATAATAATCATACATTTGACTCTAAAAATTTTTGTTCTATTTTGCATTTTTATAATAAAGGCAAAAAACTTGATTTGGCAGAAAACTTAGAAATTTGTTTTTCAAAAAGAAAAGACCTTAGCGTTAATGATATTATTAATTACAAATGCACAAAATTTTTTGATAAAATAAATTTATTATAAACTTATTATATTTTATTTTATATTTTACATCAAGATTTTATTTATTTTACTTTACTTGTTATTTTAGTTTATAAAAAGTTTATTTTTTATAGTAATCTTTGTGAAACAAAATTTTATTTATTTATTTACAATTTTTTACATAAGTCATTTTTATTTGAATTTTTTAAAATATTTTTCAAGGTAATTTCTATTAATACTTTGTTATAGTATTATTTTTATTTTTATTTAATGTTTTATAGCCTGATGATGATCTAAGGATCGAAAATGCATTAGCTATTTTAATAAAAAATTGTATTTCAAATAAAGGCTACAATTGAAAAGAAATTGATTTGATTTTTATAAAAGAAATACATACACCATGGACAATTATATTATTGATACATATTTACTCATTTATCAGAATGCCATATTTTATATAAAAATTCATAACTTTTGAACAAAAAATCGTACTGCCTTGAATTTTTTTTTATTTTTTTCTTATTTCTTTACACTACAACCCAAAATTATTAACTTTCAAATTTTTAATTTGAAACTGTGCACCCTTGTACTGTATACTAAAATGAAATATACCAAAAACAAAAATCACAAGAAATTAAAAATAATTAGTCTACATCAGGGGTGGGCAACCTACGGCCCGCGGGCCGTATGCGGCCCGCGAAGAACTTTTCACCGGCCCGCGAAAAAAATCCGTAAATACATATAATCCGGCCCGCAAGGGCCGGGTCAAAATTCCGTATACGGCCTGCGAAGGACTTTTTGCCGAGCCGCGAAAAATATCTGGTATTATATGTATTTTTGTAATCCGGGCCTCGAGGGGTGAAACATATTATTTCTTTATGGTAATTTTTGAACGACGTATGTTATTTCTATTAAAAGTACGCCTTATTTTTATTATGTTCTTGATTTCTTAAACAAAATTTTCTGCAAATCACGTGTCCACGTAGTGCAGGTGCACTCCTGAGATAACTTATTTCAGTTTCAAATTCTTGTAGTTTGTGTGTTGTGTTACTTACTTTTATGAAGTTAGTTTATTAAGATATTTAGTTCTTTTCGGTATTTTGGTAAACTGTCAGGTAAGTACATACTACTTATTAACAAGACATTTTTAATTCATTCGTCCAGTAATTAACCAATTGTTATTACCTATTAAAATTGATTTATAGAACTTTATATGTATATTTATACATTTTTGCAACGTTTTTGTTTCCGTCTGTACTTCTTAATATTATTCAGCTTGATACCTGTATAAATAATAAATTTATTTTATTTGTAGTTCAATTTCCAATCAACAAAAAACAATTAAGGAATACATATAAAATTCTATAGAAACATGTCAGGACCATCATCTAGTAAAATAAGAAAACTTGATAAAGAATGTCGAATTTTTCAAGAAAAATGGACCAATGAATATTTTTTTATTATGTTCAAAAATAAATGCATTTGCCTGATATGTAATGAAACAATCGCAGCATTAAAGGAATATAATTTAAAAAGGCATTATAATTCCAAGCACCAAAAAGAATTCGACAAACTCATTGGCCAATTAAGGCTGGATAAAGTTGAAAAATTAAAAAAAAGTTTGACTAGTCAACAAAATATATTTTTTAAGCAAAGTAATGAAGAAAATGATCTAGTTCGGTCAAGCTTTGTTATTAGCGAACTTATCGCCAAACATTCCAAACCTTTTTCAGAAGGAGAATTTGTTAAAGAATGTTTAACATCAGTTGCAAAAATTTTATGCCCCGAAAAAGTTAAAAGTTTAATGAAATTAGCTTATCAAGAAGGACAATTACTAGGCGTATAGATGAAATGGCTAACAATGTAAGAACATCTCTAGAAACAATTTCCAAGGAATTCACATTATTTTCAATTGCTATGGACGAAAGCACTAATATATCAGATACTGCACAATTAGTTATTTTTATTCGTGGGGTCTCTGCAAATTTTGAGATTACAGAAGAGTTTCTTGCACTTCAATCAATAAAAGGCACCACAACGTCAGACGACATTTTTCAAGAAATTAAAATTGTTTTTGAAAAATTTAATCTACCATGGGAGAAATTAAGTGGCGTAGCCACTGATGGCGCCCCAGCGTTAGTGGGATCTAGGACGGGAGTTGTAGCTAAAATTAAGGAATTATTAGCTTCAAAAACTATTGATATTGAAAATTTTTAAAATTTTCATTGTATTATTCACCAAGAAAGCTTGTGCGCAAAATCAATAAAATTTAACAATATTATGTCTGTAGTAGTGTCTTGTGTAAATTTTATTAAGGCAAGAGGTTTAAATCACCGCCAATTCCAAGAAATTTTGGAAGATTTGGGAACCGAGTATGGTGACTTAGTATTCTATTGTGATGTTCGTTGGTTAAGTAAAGGTAAAATGTTGAAACGATTTTATGATTTAAGGGAGGAAGTTTATTTATTTATGGAGATTAAAGGAAAAATTGTAAAAGAGTTAAAAAATCGCCAGTGGTTGTGTGATCTCGCATTTTTAGTAGATATAACTAGCCACTTAAACGAACTAAATATTAAATTACAAAAACAAGGACAGTTTGTGCATGAATTGTTTGGACACATCAAATCTTTTCAAAATAAATTAATGCTCTGGGAAGATCATATTAAAAATGGGAATACATTTCACTTTTCTACACTAGCGCAATACCCAGAATTTAAAAAAGATATATTGGCAAAAGAAATAAGTTCATTAAAAAATGAATTTATTGAACGTTTCCAAGAATTTCGAAGGCACGAAAAGGACTTTGAAATATTTTATGCTCCTTTCTCTATCGATGTCTATAAATCACCACAAGTTTTTCAAATGGAGCTGATTGATTTACAAGAAAATTTGGAGTTAAAGACAAAATTTTATGAAGTGAGCTTACATGACTTTTATACAAAATACTTTCCGAACACATATCCAAATATTCGACTTCACGTGGCAAAAACAATGGCGCAGTTTGGTAGTACCTATCGTTGTGAGCAATTTTTTTCAAGGATGAATCATACCAAATCCAAAAACAGGTCAAGAATTACTGATGCAAATTTGGAAAATGCCTTATTATTGTCTGTTTCCAACATCGGCCCAAAAATTGATGAGCTATCAAAGAAAATGCAGCAACAAATTTCACATTAAAATTTATTGTAGGTAGAATACAAATACGAATTTCAATTTATTTTAAATTTTAAACATGTATTGATATTTATTTTTTCTTTGTTAATATTTTATAAATTTATATATTTTCTTATGTTTAAGTGTATAGACAAGATATTTATTATCAACCATTATACAGAATGAGTATAATACTAAAATGTTTGTTTAATTTTTTGTTTTTATTTCAAATAAAATTTGTCAATAAATATAGGAGAGCTCAATACCCCCTCAAAAATATCCGAAAAGTAGAAAATTATGCCCCACTAGTAGCGTATCTGACCTAAAATACGCTTATTTAACAAACAGGTTATGATAAGTCGTCGATTTTTACGAATATTTAATAAAATACACATTTTTTTTTGAATCCAATTTTAAAAAACTTCTGATTTTTATAATAATTGCTCGAAATTTTCACCTTGCACTTGTATGTAAATTTGTGCTCATCGTCTAATATTTGCTTGAACTGCATGTAGCATTTGGGGAGTCGCACTTTGAGCTGCAGTTTGAATTCTGTTCAACAAATCTTCTACATTTTGGACGGGAGTACGATATACCAGAGCCTTTATGTGACCCCACAAAAAAAATTCCAGAGGTGTAAGATCTGGACTTCTGGGTGGCCAACGTATAGGTCCGTTACGACCGATCCATCGTTCAGGATATTCCTCATCTAACCAAATTCTTACTGCAAAGGCAAAATGTGGAGGAGCACCATCTAATTGCATCCACATGTTCCTGATTGCAGCTAGTGGAAGATTTTCAAGATGTTCCTCCAGCTCATTTGTCAAAAAATTTGAAAAATTGCCTCCATTCAGGCGTGGAGATAAGATAATTGGTCCTATTAAATGATTTCCGTGTATTCCCGCCCATAAATTCACACTAAAACGATTTTGGTTGTTGGTTGGATTTATAAGATGAGGATTTTCCAGGGCATAGTAATGTGAGTTACGCTGATTAAAAAATCCGTCTCTTGAAAAATTGGCTTCATCGGTCCATAATATACGGGAAGTAAATGTAGCATCCAATTCAATTTGCTCTAACAACCAATTACAATAGTTTGTACTAAGTGCAAAGTCAGTGGGTAATAAGGCTTGAACTTTATTGTAGTGATAGCCATGAAAGCCTTCTTCTATCAGAAAATTATTAATAGAAGATTTGGATACCCCTACTTCATTGGAAATCCTCCGTGAGCTGCACGTTCGATCTTCTTCCAAAACATTTAAAATTTGTTCCTGGATGTCAGGTGTAATTACATTTCGTGGACGTCCTCAATCTACACCTCCAGCTGGTGCTAACATACCCGTTTCTCCACTTCTTTGATCCAACCTTCGAATAACTTTGCAATCTGGATGTTTTCTTTGGGGAAAACCTTTCAGCATACATCCTTGAAGCTGCTAAAGCATTGTCCTGGCATTCACCCAACATTTTTAACATATCTGCGTACTCGCGATTCGTGTACATGATTTAAGGTGAACACGAAACCAAACAAGAAAAAACGAAAACTAAATAAACACGAAAGGTCAACAACTTATTAAAACGAAACGACAAGAGATATTTAAAACTGAAGAATAAGAACGATTTAAAACGAAATTAATAAAACTGGAGCATTGACGAAGCAAATCTTCGAAAATCAGATGATGAAATTCAAATTATCAGAATAGATTGTCAGATTAATATCAGTGATAACTTGATTAATCATTTAAAAAAAAAGCAATTAATCATGTTGCCACATTCATTTTTTGAAATAAATACATGTAATTTTTAATTTAAAAAATTAAATTGTAATGTTAATAAAACAGTATTTAAATTTAATTTATTGCAAATCTACCAAATAGAAGTCCACCTTCACAGCACAATTTGCAGTTTTCCGAAATTCACAATAATAAAGAAGATGAATTCCCAACTTTAACTCTTCATATCTCGGTCAGTTGGTCAAGAGGATTTTCTTTACTATTTTTCTGAGGATCCCTGAATGGACCCCAACTACGCACTGGAGAGCTTGGACGCCATTTTCTGGACACCATGTATAATAAATGTATTATATAATTTAATTTTGGTAATTTTCAACGACTTCGAAAACCTTTTTTTTATTGAAAAAAAAATTTTTTTCGCATAAAATAAAAACTAATATCTCAAAAATACTTCTTTTTTAAAAGTATTTTAAGCCATGAATAAAAATATGGGATGTTACATTTAAAAAAACAAAGTTCATGGTGTTTCCGGTGAAACCGGAAGTGATTTCGAAAATAAAAAATGCACATAAAATTTTTTTTTTGAATCATAGAACATAGCCAAATTTCAAATTTTTTTATTCATAAATAAAAAAGATATAGAGGTGACCCGGTTTTCATTTCCATGTGTAAAATGACTGATCTGGTATAGTGGATATTAAATCCACAAACGTGTCACTAACATCCTCAGGGTGGAGATAGGTAAGCCGGAAGATTTTTTAATCCAATTTCCAATTTCACTATTGGTATCATTATAGTCTTTATATAATTGAAATTTTTTAATATTCTTAAACCAACTTTGATGTAAGTGGAATCGACTGCCAATAATATTGGAGATTGGAAATACTTCCACCACAGCGTTGTAAATAGCTTTCTCAAAGTCGCAAACTACTGACTTTGGGTAGAATTGTAGTCCATATTATTGGGAACATTCATTTTTTATAATTTGAAATAAATTTATGTATTCATCGGATCCATTTTTGCAAAAGACACAGCCTTTAGCAACGTGTACTTGAAACTGAAGCTTCAGTTCAATACGGTCTAAGCTAAAATTCTACCTGAAAAGGGGTGCGGTGGAATGGTACCAAGAGATTAAGACACTTTTACAACCCTTCCATGTGCGCTCATAAAATCAGCGAAAACACCACGCAGCCGCATGAACTTGCAGATATTAAAAAATCGGGTATTTTATGGTATTTTGCATTGGCAACGCTGCTTTAATTTATCAATTGAAATTTTACTTCGTTCGCGTTTTCGATAGGTAATAAAATACCAAAATATTTCAACACTCTTGATAAATGCCTATTGAGCCTTGATAAATATCAAGAGAGAAACAAAATCCCATCTCAGGAGTCAAAAAATTAAAAAAAAAAAATTAAAAAATTACTTACTTTTTCAGATTTTATTTTTTTTAACCGAAAACAAAAAATGTAAGGGTGTATTTTTTTTATATTTCATTACACACAGTCCCAAGTAAAATTACATAAAAAGTTTTTTTTCAAAATTAGACCAGCAATCAAAAAATTTAAAATATCAGTCATTTTTTCAGATTTTATTTTTTTAATCAAAAAAAAATGTAAGGGTGCAATTTTTTTATATTTCATTGCACATACAGTCCTAAGTAAAATTACATAAAAAATTTAAAAAAACAGTAATTTTTCAGATGTCATTTTTTTAATCGAAAACAAAAAAATGTAAGGGCTCACTTTTTTATATATTTTGTTATACACATACACAATATAAAAAATAGAGAATTTGCATACATATATTTATTTAAAATTAAAAAAATTAAAATCTGAAAAAGTGACTGATTTTTTTAATTACTTTCCTAATTTTTTGAATCGGGGATATGATTTTCAATGAACTTTTTGTAAGTTTTTACTTAGAACAATAAGTTTTTTTATTTTAATATAGGAATCAAAATTTTGCCAATTAAATATATTTAGGGTGTTTCATTGAAAACTTCAAATGTCGTTTATCACGGCGATTTTTGTTTTGAGGGGGACGCATTATAAGACCGATTTAAGCACTCTCATGTCACTCCCTTAAGCGGGGGGCGTTAACCCCCTAATTTCTTAAACAGCAATAGGGGTGGAGTAATATATCATTTGAAAGCTGCTTTTAATTAGAATTCAACAGTATAAATTAAATTAAAATTGATCGATGCGTTTTAAAGAAAAAAAAAATAAAAACTCATTGCAATAAATAAATTTCAAAAATGTTAAATTAACCCAAACAATCGTTTTCAATTAGCAAATTATTAAATACTGAATAAAAAATTGAAGGTAAGATGTCCCGTTTGGTTCTCATGAATAATTTAATTTAAAATTTAAACGCAAAAGAACAATAAATAAATTTCTTTGTTATGTTATCCACATGATTTGACGGGTGTTTAAATCTAAATAAAATGCGACTTAAAAAGTGAAATAATTTAATTTAGTGTATTACAAGTTTTCGAATTAAATAGATAACACTAACTTTATTACCTCCTAACCATTCAAAATGGTTTATTCTAAGGATGATCGAGTTGTGAATATTATGCTATACGGTGAAGAAAGAAGATGTGCTCTTCGAGCAGCTACTCGTTTTAATAATCTTCATCCAGATAAAAATGTATCTGCAAGATATGTTTTAGATTTGTTCAATAAATTTCGCGAAACGGGTTCAGTAGGAAATAAAAAAAGAACTGGCGGCCCCCGAAATGAAGTAGAAACGTTGACTGTAGTAGCCGAAACATCTCTAAATCCGCAAACTTCTATAAGAAACTTATCTACATTAACAGGACTTCAAAGTACCAAGGTTTGGAGAATTTAAAAAAATTTAAAATATCGGCTGTATAAATTTTCTTGTCATCAAGAATTAAGTGAAGATGATTTTGATCGCCGAACAGAGTTTTGTGAAGTTATGTCTAATAGACTATCAAATACTCCAAACCAATTACAAAACATCTGCTTTAGTGATGAAGCAACATTTAATTTGAGGGGTGAAGTTAATAAATATAACTATTGTTATTGGAGTACAGAAAATCCACATTAGATGTGAGAAGAGCACTGTCAGTATCCAGAAAAATTAAATGTTTGGCTTGGCATTTATAGGCCCAATATATATTGATGGCAACTTAACAGGCGAAAAATATTTAGATATGCTGCAAAATATTATCGAACCTACAATAACACATGTCTTAGAAAATGATGATATGATGGACGAAAATTTGATAATTTTAAAACAGGGTGGTGCTTCGCCACATTATATGTTACCAGTTCGTCAATATTTAAACAGAACCTTTCCTAGTTGGATTGGCCATAGAGGTACTATTGAATGGCCAGCACGCTCACCTGACCTCACACCGCTGGATTTTTTCGTTTGCGGTTATTTAAAAAATAAGGTCTTCCAATTAAAAGCAGCTTTAAAATGATATATTACTCAACCCCTGTTGCCATTTAAGAAATTAGGGGGTTAACGCCCCCCGCTTAAAGGAGTGACGTGAGAGTGATTAAATCGGTCTTATAATGCGTCCCCCTCAAAACAAAAATCGGCGTGTTCGGTTAATTTTTTGAAAAATAATTTGGTTATGAAATAAACGACTTTTGAAGTTTTCAATGAAACACCCTGTATAGAAAATATCAATGCAAAAATAACTGCCTTTAAATGTAACTTCGGCCTGGTAAAAGAAGTTATGACCAAAACCGCAAATGTCAAGGGAATTTCAAAATCAAGCGCTCAAGTTTTCCGACTATCTCTTTTATAATCTAATAATGAGTAATGACCTATTTAAAGAGAATGAACGAAGTTCGCCATAGAAATATTTACTCGGTGTATTTGTGAAAAGGCTCATAATAACCATGAAAGTGGAAACATAATATGTTTTCGAAATTGCTCGTTATATTCATGAGCATGTTATATCCGTGCTTGTTAGAACCAAGTTTGACTGTAATTGTTTTATAACATTCTTTAAAATATTTATAAACCCCTTTATTGAAGCGAATTGTAATTTTAATTGCTTATTAAAAAAAATAAAATAAAGTCTTAAAACGTGAAACACACAAACACGGACTACCTTTACGCGCTTAACGCAATCTAGATTGGATTGAATAGCGATATGCATTTTTTTCCCAATATAAACATATCGGATTGGAGTCGTCAATCCAATTCTGGCCAATCAGATGGTTTTTTCAGAAAAAATGCAGATTGAGTCAATCGTGTTTCAATGCAATCCGGATCAAGTTACGTGAGATAAATGTAGTCATGTGTTTATAACGTAATTGGTACTTTAAAGGCCATTTTAGACAGGCAAAATATGTTACCAAAACTGTGCAGTTGCACTGAGTCGGTTTGGGATCAAATATTTGGTAACATTTTAGCCCGTCTAAAAAGGCCTTAAGAAATTAAAACAACTACACTTACATATTTCATGGCGTTACATGCATTTTGATGAACAGCTTCTTAATTTCAAGTAGAAAATCTGTAGATGCTTTCTTTTAACTTCACACAACACCCCATGGTTTTCTTGGACTGTATTTCAGGTTCGTAGAAGTTTAGAATTCTATAATATATTTTTAGCGAATTAACCAAAAATGCAGAACTCATTTTTGTTGCGAAAACAATCTTGATTAAGAACCTAGTAATGGTAAAAATTAATTCTCGGTAATATATTTAATATTGATGGCCCCCCATTTTGTTATTGAAAATGTTTATTTAATAAAAATTAATTTACTCACTTTTTCAGTTGTATACTTATTGAATAAATAATGGTAAGAAGTGCACGTAAACCAGGAAAAGTGTGTGTATTTCATTATGTACAATTTAACAAAATTCTTTACTTAAAACACATGTAAAACAACGCCATAAAATAGAATTAGAATCATATGAAGAAATGTCAAAAGTCAAATAAGACTCAACGCTCGGAATCGATCGTGCATGTACGGGTAACAACGAGCAACCTGTTCTGTGGTCATTTAAATCATTTATATTTATACAGGGTGTTTCAAAGAAATATAGGGTATCCCATAATATGTGGCACCCGCTTCTAGGGTGGGTAGTAGATGTCAAAAGAATAAGATAAGTTCATATAAACTTATGTCCAATTTCGCCTCATAAGAGAGCTACAGCTCTTTAAAGGTGTTGTTAAAAAGTAGGTTTTTGCTCGTTTATTTCAAAACAAATTGGAGTAGAGATTTGAAATTTAGTGTGAATCTTAATACACCTAGGATTCATTTTTGTGAATTTTTTCAAATTTTTTGCTTGCTTTGAAAGGGTAGATTAGGGGAGAGTTGAGGTTAAAAATTGTCATAACTTTTTGTAGTTTACTTTTACAACATTTTTTCTGTAAATTAATGTATCCCATTTAATTCTTAACAAAAAAGGTGCTCCTATTAAAAGTGGGTAGAAAGCGCCGTTTTGGATGAAAATGCATTTTACTATTTTACTGATGGTCAACACAATTTAAATTAATTATAAAAAATCAAGTTAGCAAGAGATACTTTTTTATTCAAATTTACTTGCAAACTATGTTTAATAGAACAATCTTATGCGTTATAGCTTTCAGGAACAAATGATATTAATTTAGTTTAGAACATAAAAGGTCCTCTTTGGAAGAAAAAGCAATTTTATTTAAAATTATAAAATAGATAAAATGTAAATTTTATTAATTAGAATTTAAATACATGCTTATATTTATGGTTTATTACATTATTAAAGAAAGTTCTCAAAATGACCGCCTTCTGCCTTAATGCAAGCTTGAAGTCTACGTTTCAGAGAATGTTGTACTCTCTGAAAAATTATGGGAGGTTGCCGGATTTGTTGGAAGCCTTGCTCTATGTTGACGAAGGACTTCTACGTTTTCTATAGGTGCAGAATAAACTAAAGATTTCAAATGATCCCACAGGTAGAAATCCAATGGATTCATATCTGGAGTTCACTGGCCAGCCCACAGGTCCTCCTCGACCTATCCACCGATTAGGAAATCTTCGATTTAAAAAATATCTAGCTACCATACTAAAATGTGGAGGTGCACCATCGTGCATAAACCACATCTTGCGATAAACAACGTTTATTGGTATTTCTTCAATTAGACCATTAAAATCATTTCTTAAGAAATTTATATAAATTTCAGCCGTTAATCTTCTTTCGAGAAAAAAGGGTCCAATTAATTTAATGCCGATAATTCCTGCCCATACATTTAAACTAAATTGACCTTGATGTCGTGATTGCACAAAAGCATTCGGATTTTCTTCACACCAATGATGAGTATTATGCAAATTTACAACACCATATCTTGTAAAGGAAATATGGATTGTTACGTAATGTTACCAAGTACAAAAGTTAACTATTGGAAGGAAATCACCTTCTTGAAGTGCTTCTACCCTTTGAAGATGGTAAGGGTACAAAAGTTGATCTTTTAAAACTCTCCAAACTGTATAGCGACTAACATTCTCTTGTGCTGCAATTCGTCGTGTACTGGTACCAACATTTTTTTCAATGGACTGTAAAATTCGTTCTTCAACTGCAACAGTTCGAAAGCGGACTGGTCTGCCGGCAAGTGCCGCTTGATTTTTGAATGACCCTGTAACTCGCAGACGTTCATGTAATCTTTGAAAAGTTTTTTTATTGGGAAGATTTTAGGGAAATGTTGTTTAGAGACGTCTGCCATTTCTTCGTTTGAATAATTATTCATTATTATGATTTTTGATTTTTAACAATAGAAAACTACTAACCACTAACAGTTTGTAAACTTAAGAAACATTCAATTAAAAACAAACAATACAATAAATATTTGAAAAATATCATGGCAACCACGATTTACATGTGATATTAATGTTTTTAAATAAACCATAAACATAAATATGTATTTAAATTCTAAATAATAAAGTAATTTACATAAAATCTATTACCACTATTTATAATTTTTTTAATTTTAAATAAAATTGTATTTTCTTCCAACGTGGCTTTAAACAAGAGCACCTCTTATGTTCTAAACTAAATTATTATCATTTGTACCTCAAAGTTATAACGCATCATATTGTTCTATTAAGAAACAAATTTGAATAACAGATTATCCATGGCTAACTTGATTTTTTATAATTAAATTAAATTGTGTTGACCATCAGTAAAATAGTAAAGTGCATTTTCTTCCAAAACGGCGCATTCTACCGACTTTTAATATGAGCATCTCTTTTGTCAAGAATTAAATGGGGAACATTAATTTAAAGAAAAAATTTTGTAAAAGTTAACTACAAAAAAGTTATGACAATTTTTAATATCAACTCTCCACGAATCTACCCTTTCAAAGCAAGCAAAAAATTTGAAAAAATTCACAAAAATGTATTCTAGGTGTATTATGATTCATACCAAATTTCAAATCTCTACTCCAATTTGTTTTGAAATAAACGAGCAAAAACCTACTTTTTAACAACACCTTTAAAGAGCTGTAGCTCCCTTATTAGGCGAAATTGGACATAGTTTATATGAACTTTTCTTATTCTTTTGACATTTACTACCCGCACATATTATGGGACACCCTGTATATAGTGATTTCGGATTACTTGCTTTGACTTTCATTTAATGCTTTTTTACTATCAGATATAAATTTAAATACGAAAAATCAGATATAAGGAGGTTCTGGTTTATAATGCTTTACCCGAGGATCTAAAAAAATAGAATAAAAACGAAAAACGAACAAATCGTTTTCATATGGATTTTTGAGTAAAAATAAAAATATGTAACCGTTAAAACCCGAAATCAGTAAAAACTAGTTTTAACTAGTCAAAACTAGAAGTAACTAAAGACGTTTGTTGAAACTAGTTTTAACTAGTTAATACGCGATCTAACTAACTACATTTGTAAAAACCCGAATAAATTCAATTCAACATTATTTCGGGTTTTAACTGAGAGTTTCAGTCAAAACTAGTTTTACCTGATCGTTGATTTGTAAGAACTATTTTTGACGTAAGAAACCAGTAAAAACCCGAAATACAGAATATTATTTCAAGCCAAAACATAATCTAAAATTTTATTTGTGTAATAAATATTGTGTGCTCTGATAAATAATAATATTATAGCAACTTGGAAGCTTATTTATTAGAGCACACAATGTTTACCACACAAAAAAACTTGTTTGTTTTTTTTTTCAGTGTATTGCAAAGCAAAGTTTTTCATTTATCCTCTGCTTCCACGACTTCCTTAGATTTTTTCTTCTTCTTCTCCTTTTTTTCGGTGTTGACTTCCTCAGTTTCTCCTGGCGTATCAGTAGTAGTTTCTTCACTCTCAGATTTCCTCTTTTTCTTCTTCTTCTTATGTTCAACATCGGCTTCAGGTTCTTCTTCCTTAATTTCCGTTTTAATTTCATTACTTTCCAGTATTTTCTTTCTTTCTTCAACTTCTTTTTAAGTTGCTTTGGAGTTTATTTCGGTCTTATATCTTCTTCCATAACCTCCTCTTCCTTCTTAATTTCATCAAAATGCTCTTACTACTAGAAGCCATTGTATTATCCGCTGCTGCTGGATATTCTTTGATTTCACTTACTCCATGATATTTTTCAAATTTGGCTTTAGCTTTACCAGTACCGCTAATGCGTCTAAAATTTCCTTCTTCCAATAATTTTAAACGTGATTCAAGTTTAGCTTTGTGAGCAGCTCCTAATTCAAAGGATCCATCTTCACCAAGAGCATCAACTCTAATGGCTAAAGCAGCTTTAGCTCCCAACATTCGAGACATTTTACCCTTAAATTAAACACATGACTGCCCAACTAATAAAATTTTAGGTTGTTTTGGCTTAAAATAATATTCTGAATTTCGGGTTTTAACTGGTTTCTTAAGTCAAAACTAGTTCTAACAAATCAAGGATCAGCTAAAACTAGTTTTGACTGAAACTCTTAGTTATAACCCGAAATAAAATTGAAGATTCAATTTATTCGGGTTTTTACAAATGTAGTTTGTTAGATCGCGTTTTAACTAGTGTGAATTAAGCATTTCTAAATGTTAAGCTAAGAAAATAATAAGGGGTCGTTTTGTTTAAATCATTTCGGAATATTTCTCACGCTCTCAGGGTGAGAACGCGTTTTTATTACTTTTAAAAGAAAAAATTTAAGTATCGTCAAGTTAAGAGGATTTGTTGTTCTAATCCACATATGTTAACTATAATATTTGTATTTTATTGAGTCTAGACATCGGTTGAGGGGGTGTCCTTGTACGCGTTATAAGGGATTTTCTCACGCGTTGTTTATACAATGATTTAAAATTATTTTGTTTAGTTAAAAAAATGAATTAAAAGTTTAAACAAAACGACTTTGATAATATTGTAATTTTATTTCTAATTTACTTAAATTTATGGATTTAATATTTCTAGATATATATATTGGTTAAAACCCTTTTTGGAAGGTTTTATAATTGTAATTTGTAATACAATTAATTATATTTGAAATTTCAGTAGACTAAATAGTAATATTGGTTTATTTTGTTTGTGTGGATATTTTTAGTAATTTAAGTTAAAGCTCAGAAGTCAGAAATACATTATTACAAAGAACTTAAGTATATTCGCGCGTAGTATTAGATCATAGGCAGCCCCCTCTTCTAGTTTAGTTCCAGCGTAAAAGTGGTATGCTCATGTGTAGAGGGCGTCTTAAGGTGATAGGGAGTCAAATGTTGAAAAACCGACGTTTTTACCTTTCATGATTTTTTTTAAGTGTTTCGAATTGGAAAGTCAAAAAAATAAGAAAATACCAAACTAAATTAAGAATTTTACTTTCATTTATAATTTTTGTTATTTATGTATCTCCAATCACATTTGTGTAATTTTGCAAGAAACACTTCTATATTTATATTTTATTTTTTGCAAAACTATGCTCGTATAAATCTAGATAAATGAAAAATAAAAATTGCATATAAAAGTGTATTTCTTACTTAAGTTCGGTATTTAATTATATTTTTTAGTTTCCAATTTGAAACACTTTAAAAACAATTCAGGAAAGATAAAAACATCGGTTTTTCAACATTTGACTCGCTATCACCTTAAGTCAAGAGACTTAGCGCCATGTTTAAACCAACCCCTGACTAAGCTATAAAAGGGAATGTTCTTTAATTTTAATTCAATTCACGCCGGGATTTTAGCACGTCTTTATTTCGAGTTGTGTCTTCATTATCGAGTAGTTTTTTTCTATGTTCTTAAGGTAATAATTTGTTTCTGACCGATTGTTAAGTTCAAGTTTTAATTCAATTATCTTTTTTATCTGTAATTTTTTAAATCTTTATTTGAAGTTACATCATTTTTTTATTCTATTATTATACCTTATGGTTAAATTTTAATTTTCTTTGTTTTGTTCTATTTAATTGAATAAACAAAAAAATAAAGCTGAACAAACAAGAAGCATATAAAATCAGTTCAGTGATTCATTACATTTCTAAAAGACTTGAATTTACCGCGAAAATAAAGAAAATATACAACAACCTAAGAAATCGACTACACGAAAGGCAAATAAATGTTTTTAAAACAGAAAAGGAAAAGGCATTAGATAAATTTCGATCATACAAAGTTATAAGAGATAAAATTGCAAAATCTTTTAGATCGGTAGAACAAAATAGCAAATTTAGTAAATCGCCATCATCGGTATTTCAAAACAGAAACAACACACATCCAAACATAACTGAGTTTGAGGCATTTAAGACGTTTTGGAAAAACTTGTATGAGACTGACAGCCAAGCGGAAATCTATAATGAAGAAATGACCGTATTTTCCCGCTTCTGTAAAAAATTGTCAAGAAAGGAGAACATCATAGAAAATATTACCGCGGAAGAAATTCAACAGCTCCAGCGGGATAAGCCCAACTTTTCATCTCCAGGTCCAGACGGCATTGTCAACTACTGGTGGAAAAAGCTAGATGCCACCCATAAAATATTAGCAAATATTTTCAATAAATACTTAAATGATCCAGAATCAATACAATCTAGATTCCCGGAAGGACGAACTATCCTCATTTTTAAAAACGGAAATAAAAACTCACCAGAGAATTATAGGCCAATTACATGTCTGAATACAAATTACAAGCTCTTCACCAGCGCCCTACAAAAAAGATTTGAAACATGTATTGAGCCAATATGGAGTAAAATACACGAGCAGAGAGGCTGCAAAAGAGGAATATCGGGCGTTAAAGAAAACCTGCTTATAGATGGCTCGGTGTGTCAAGAAGCCCTAAGGTATAAGAGAAACGTATCTATGGGATGGTTGACTATAAAAAAACCTTCGACAGTACGCCGCACAATCTCATAATACACATACTGCGAGAAATTAACACCAACCCGCAACTCATACAAACGATTACGAGATTAATGTCCTACTGGAAAACATCGGTCACCTTTCCAGGCAATAAGGGTCAAACCCGGACATTTAAGGTTGAATCTAAAAAAGGCATATATCAGGAAGACTCTTTAAGCCCGATCCTTTTCTGTATCTCGCTAATTCCCTTATCCATCAACCTAAGTCAATGCGACGGGTATCTAGCAGGACCACCAAATCGAAGAAAGAATAAAATCACGCATCTTCTTTATGTGGATGACTTAAAAAACTATGCTAAAAATGAAGAAGAACTTGAAAAAGTGTTCAACCATGTTAAAACCATTTCGAACAACATGAAAATGGAATTTGGCATAAGTGCGCAGCCTTCAACATTAAAAGAGGCAAAGCTTTAGAGGAACAGGAGGAGGATATAGGATTAGCAGATGGAACAGCAATTAGACACTTGCAGCAAAATGAGTTATATACTTACCTTGGGATACAACAAAATACCATGCATAACACCAAACACGTAAAAAGGGCACTTACCTTAAAATATGAAGCTGCCATTAAAAAAAATTGGTCGTCCGAGCTAACCGGAAAAATAAAATCCAAGCAACTAATAGCCTTGCAGTCCCGCTACTCACCCATACTTTTGGAGCAATAAAGTCGAACGTTGATGAGATACTTAACCTAGACAGATCTACCAGACGAGGGATGCAAGAAAATAGGAGCTTACATCCAAACGGGTCCGTCCAGAGAATTTACATTACACGAAAAGAAGGTGGAAGAGGACTTATCTCGCTAGAAAACCTACACGACCGGCTCATCATCTCCGAAGCATGCCACATCTTTAACACAAAAGATCCACTTCTGTTAATTGTTCGAGACCAAGAAAAAGCCGCAAACGGAGGATTCTTATTTCAAATGGCAAAAAGAGCTGCTAATAGGTTAGGAGAAAAAAATAATTTAACCGTCACACCACCAAAACGTGACAGTCTCGAAGCCATGGAATCATCAGACATAAAAATAACCCTTAAAAATAAGGTGCAAACTAAACTCATCTCAGAACATTTACAGATAAATCTGCATGGCCTATATTTTAAAAATATGGAAACTCTGAACCTAAACAGACGACTAACGTTCCAATTTCTCCAGTCATCGGGGCTAAAGTCAGAGACAGAGGGGTATATAACCGCTTGCCAGGATGGAGTATTCAATACACTCCATTACAGAAAAGTGGTTATGAAAATCCCAACTCCTAACACAAGATGCAGAGTCTGCAGAGGATCAGAAGAGACAATGATGCACATTCTATCCTCGTGTCCGAAATATGCACCTAACAAATACATCAAGCGCCACGACACTGCCCTTAGAGTTCTATACCATCACATAAGGCATAAGTTTGGAATAGATGAAACCCCAGCCCCGCCATACTTCGCACCAGACTTCGAATCCGTGGTACTAGGAAAGGATGTGAAAATATTTTGGAACTTCCCATGGAGCACGACGAAGCAATTAAAAGCAAATAAACCGGATCCTGTAATTCAAACAATGGCAAATAAACAAATGTATATCAATGAGATGTCTTGCCCATGCGAAACTAATACAATTTCCAAAGAAACAGAAAAGATAGAGAAGTATCTAGATTTAATGTACGAACTGAGAAAAACGTATAAAGATTTTAAACTCACCTTCATCCCCATAATCATCGGCGTACTAGGGAGGATAAGCTCCACCACGGAGATAAACCTGAAAAAAATCACTGAATTAAACTATGAAATACATCAAATACTCACCAACATGCAAAAACTATCTATTAGCAACAATCGAAGATTCCCGCCCCCGTTGCTTAACCGGAAGGTCGCAGCGTGAGGTGAAAGTAAGACGACTACTTATGACAGAATGACGAGTCGAAAGGCTCTGAAGTGTGACAGAAAGTAGGACATCACCTGAAAAAAAATATAATAATAATAATATCCTTTATTACCCAACAGCCTAGGCCAATTACAATTTTACTTACAAAATGTACTTACAAGATTATTAAAATAAATAAATAAAATACATATATACAGATATATCAAAATTAAAATTAAGTAGTAACAAATAAATACACAATGAGTTCTAGTAATAAATATTTAAGACTTAAAAATATTCTTAATAGTGCTTTAAAAACAGTATAAATTCATACCAAAGACATCCACATGTTCCTGAACAGCATGGAAATTTTTAAACATATTAAATAGTTGAAATAATTGGTTTAGGAGTATTTTAATAAAATGTTAAACTAGATCGAGAATTAATAGGAGGAAACTTAAGTGTAATTGATGCTAAAATGTTTGAGTCATCAATCTGACCATTAATGATTTTATAAAGGAAACAATTTGACGCAATTCTATGATTTTCATGAATAGTTGTAAATTCAAACTCACTTAAGAGCAATTTCCTAAACAGAAAATATAGTGGTTAAGTTCTGCAGTCATAAAAGCTAGTACGAACAACATTTTTGTATAATTTTTTTTGTAGATGATTTAGAAGTCATATCTTTAATTTTTGCCAGAAGTAAAAAATAATGGAGAATGTACAAAAAAAATATAATGATCTAAAAGTACCTTAACTTTGGATCCCTCTAATTAGTTTTGTGCTAGGTTGTAGAAGGTTGGCAGAATTTAAATTATAAATCTGAAAAAAAAATTGAAAATCTAACGAGGGAAACTTGAGTTATGACTGCAGAACTAAAGCTCGATTTCGTGATTTTTCACAATTTTTGCTCCCAAACTCGCGTGCCCTCTAGGGATTCGCATTAATTATCAGTTATTTGGTCATAATTTGCAAAAAACCTCCAAAAAAGTGGGATGGATTTTCTATTCCTTGTTATTATCTCCAACGGAAAATTTATCGCGGGTGTCTAGGAAGATGCTCTTAATAGTGTTCCGTAGGTAATACTTATATCTGGATATACTTTTCATAACAAGGTGACCAGATTACTGAGCAATATAACAATTTACTGCTAATGTATGAATTAAATAACATTATTAGAGTTTATATTGAGAAATCTTTACTATTTCTATCAATGAACCCGAGGGTTTAAAGCTTTCATTTGATAGATGTTGTACATGTTTATTAAATGTTAATGTCTGATTAAATAAAACTCCCAGATCTTTAATTTCTGATACTCTAGTTAAAGTGTCATTAGATATTGAATATGAGAAGGTAATTACATTACGTTTCCATGCATATGATGCAATACAACATTTTTTGATATTCAGATTTTCAGAAGTTAACATTAAAAAAATTTTACGAGAATTTGTGTACAAATGCACTCATTTTTTATATCATCGTTTAAGTGACATAAATGTCTATCAAAACGAGTGAAAACAGTGGAGGGGTTTCTATAAGGGCTTAGTGCGATTTCTAATTCGTGACGTAGCTCATTTTTACTATATAAAGAGCAGTACCTTTGGTTGTCCTCACTCAAATTTACGGTTTTTGCTTGTAGTAAGTGCTAACAGGGTAATAATGATCCTTACAGAAGGGAGTGTATTACTGCCATTCATCCCCCGGAGGATTTTCAACTCTGGCAGGTATACCGATGTAGTTACCTACTTTCAAACGGGACAGCCCATCAAGAACACCATCAGGACCTACTGTTCGGAGTTCGTGCAAGAAGGAGTGCGGATGGCCTATTTCAACGAGGTTTTCCAGTACTTCGCATGTACACGGTGCTATTTCGACAGTATAATCTACCAGTTTGAGATGGACAAAATAAAGAACTTAACTTTCAACCATAGGCATGCCAATGAGATTTATATATGCAACAAGTGCTGGGCTTCGTGCCATAGTGCGTGTGCTTCGACATGATCCCTTGACGCCGGACAGTGGCGTAAATACGGTTACAGTAGCCACCGTAAAAAACCCATACCCTGCAGGAGCAGTTCGGATTCCTGGCACATTCCCCGAAATAGTAAATGGTTGTATTCTATACGATATTTAATTTTAAAAATAATATTTAAAGCAAAAATACTTGCCTTTGTCAAAAATGTTATTAAACTATGTATGTACGAAAATAAGATAATTTTTAGTACATTTTAGGTATAGGAATAAAATTAGTATTTGTTGTATGTATACATTAAAATAGTTTATAAACTATAATGTATATTTTTGTAATATTTTTTTATTTTTATACACATACTTTATTTTTGATTTTATTTTAAGACACATGATACTATTTTTAATAATATGTTTTTCTTGTAATAATCTTTTATATTTATAGTATAAAATTTTTACAATAAAATAGCTATTATACACTTATATTTTCTTCTTATTATCATAAAATACCCTTAATTATAACATGCTAAAATGAAAAATATTGGTAAGTGGGTACATAAATAAATGTAATATACAGAGGGATAAATAAAAAAACGGCCAACGATGTAGCTTCGTTATATCTTATCCGATTTAATAAGTGATATGTCAAATTAAATGGTTTGAAGAAGACTACTATCTACTATCAGATAATAAAATATTAATTTTATTTTTATTTTTGAAAAAAGTTTCAAAAGCTATTCCACTGCGCCGGCCGGGCGATAAAATGTGATTCATATTGTATGTATCAAACATAACACAATTAAAAAATATCTATACAAAAAAAACAATCTGTTTGAAATTTTGAATCAAAATTGATTTATTATATTTTGTTTTTCTAAGCAATTTTAAAAAATAACTTTCTAAAAGTGGCAATATTAAAAATTTTATACTACTATGAAGGAAAACCAAAGTAATGCAAATAAGTTATTTATATAATTTTTTATACGAGCGTGTTTTTTAAATCTCAAAATCTATTTTATCATGTGCGCTTTATTTCCGTGTGCGCTATTTTCTGTGTGTGGATTTTTCCGTGTGCGCTTTTTCCGTGTGTGCACTTTTCCGTGTGCCCCTTTTTTCGTGTGTGCATTTTTCCGTGTGCGTTTTTCCGTGTGCGCTTATTTCCGTGTGCGCTTTTTTGTATGTGCGCTATTTTCCACGTGCGCTTTTTTCCGCGTGTGCATTTTTCCGTGTGCGCTTATTTCCGTGTGCGCTTTTTTCCTTGTGCGCTTTTTTAAAGTATATTTACTTTTTCGTATATAAAAACTATCCTGAATTAAACACTTCGTACAACAGTTTATTACATCAATTCTCCAACACTTCGGTCGAACAGGATCATGAAAAATTTGCCGTACAATACTTATATAAAACTATACATGGTTTGGTGGACGACCCTGGTTTACTACGGAACATTAAACTGCATGTACCTCGCCCTTCGATACGCAATAGTCTGACATTTTCCTATGCAACATCAAGAACTGTACACCATTATAACTCACCGCTCAATACAATGTTCAGAAAGTATCACGAACTCCAATACAATGCAGATATATTTCAACCTAACTTCAACCTTTTCAAACAGAAAATCTTGGAATGTATAAATTAGCAGATTTCTTAAATATCTTAACTGTATGTTTCTTTTTAATATAGATATATGTGTCTAGGTATTACTTTGTGCTGATTATATAGCTAAATTATTATTCATCTAATTATTAAATATTATTATATGTTTTCATTATGTAGATAATCCAAATATTATCATCTTTGTATTATCAAGTAATATAAAATTATTAATCTGTCAACTAAATGTAATATTAAAATTATCCCTGTAATTGGATCGTATGATCTGTTGGGTTAATAAACATTATTTATTTATTTATTTTTTGTATTTGCGCTATTTTCCATGTGCGCTTTTTCCGTGTGTGCATTTTTCCGTGTGCGATTTTTCCGTGTGCGCTTATTTTCGTGTGCGCTTTATCCTTGTGCGTTTTTTTCTATGTGCGCTATTTTCCATGTGCGCTTTTTCCGTGTGCGCTTTTTTCCGCGTGTGCATTTTTCCGTGTGCGTTTTCTCCGTGTGCGCTTATTCCCGTGTGCGCTTTTTTCCTTGTGCGCTTTTTTCTATGTGCGCTATTTTCCATGTGCGCTTTTTTCCGTGTGCGCCTTTTTCCGTGTGTGCATTTTTCCTTGTGCGCTTTTTTCCGTGTGTGCATTTTTCTGTGTGCGTTTTTTCCGTGTGCGCTTATTTTCGTGTGCGCTTTTTCCTTGTGCGTTTTTTTATGTGCGCTTTTTTCCATGTGCGCTTTTTTTTTCGTGTGCGCTTTTTTCCGCGTGTGCATTTTTCCTTGTGCGCTTATTTCCGTGTGCGCTTTTTTCCTTGTACGCTGTTTTGTATGTGCGCTATTTTCCATGTGCGCTCATGTCCGCTTTTTCCGTGTGTGCATTTTTATGTGTGCGATTTTTCCGTGTGCGCTTTATCCTTCATGGAACCCATACAAACTTATGAATTTTAAGGTTATTGTTGTAGGGGGAATTATTGGTATGGTATATTGTAATAAAACAAATATTGTAAAAATATTAATTTAATTTAAAAATTATAACATATTTATATCGACGGTAATAATAAAATAAAATAAAATTTCTATGATCTATATATTATATCTACCTTATGCTCGGTGTTGTTTAATGGCCGTAACAAGGAACATGTTCAATTTTTAGTAATCCGATAAAATAATCGTCATCCTTATAAGTAAATTTATGTTTAAACTGTTACAAATCCTGGATCACTATATTATGGTTTTGGAAATTAAGATTTTTAACGAGTTCTTTGTAATAGAACGAAGGTCAATCGACATGTGTATTTAAAATTAATAAAGCCTTGAAAAAGATAAAAATAAATTATCGAAACGTTGGCATAATGTATTAAAAATAAATACACACATAAGGAGTTCGTAAGCCGTTTTAATTCACCCTCTACAAATTATATTCACGAACGATTTACTTCATCTCTTCATTAATTTTAATGGGTTCCTTTTTAAATGGTTGGGTTAACGTCACAAATAACTAAAAATTTTAATAATTAAAATTTTAAAGACCCTTTTGAGAATGTAAAGTACAAAAAAAAATATTAAACGTCCAATGCTGAGAATTTGTATTTTTCTTGCTTTTATTTAGTAAATAAAAAAAAAACTTCACCTACTTTATTTCCCCTGCAGAGTTGAAGGGTGACACTTATTTAAACCAATTAAACTGTTCTAAGGTAATTTGTTTCTTATAGTTACAATAAAAAAAAATTAGAATATGAAATTCGAAGCTTGAAAATAAAATCAACTAAATTGAACAATAAAAATTATTAATTCAATTAAAAATAACAACACAAAAAAAAAATTAAAATAAAGAGTAAAATATAAAAAAAAAACTACAAAAAAAATGAATTGAAAATAAAAACGGTCAGAAACAAATTATTACCTACATTATGACTTAACAACGTGTTAAAATCACGGCGTGAATTAAATTAAAATTATAGAACATTCCCTTTTATAGATTAGTCAGGGGGTGGTTTAAACATGGCGCTAAGTCTCTTGACTTAAGACGCCCTCTACACACGAGCATACCACTTTTACTCTGGAACTAAACTAGAAAAGGGGGTTGCCTATGATCTAACCCTACGCGCGAATTTACTTAAGTTCTTTGTAATAATGTATTTCTGACTTCTGAGCTTTATCTGAAATTACTAAAAATACCTACAAAAATAAAATAAACCAATATTACTAGTTTAGTTTACTGAAATTACAAATACAATTAATTGTATTACCAATTTTAATTATAAAACCTTCCAACAGGGGTTTTATAAAGTATACATATAGAAATATTAAATCTATAAATTTAAGTAAATTAAAAATAAAATTACAATATTATCAAAGTCGTTTTGTTTAAATTTTTAATTCATATTTTAACTAAAAAAAATGATTTTAAATCATTGTGTAAACAACGCGTGAGAACATCCCTTGTAACGCGTACCAGGGCACCCCCTCAACCGATGTCTAGACTCAATAAAATACAAATATTATAGTTAACATATGTGGATTAGAACAACAAATCCCTTAACTTGACGATACTTAAATTTTTCTTTAAAAAGTAATAAAAACGCGTTCTCACCCTGGGAGCGTGAGAAATATTCCGAAATGATCTAAACAAAACGACCCCTTATTATTTTCTTATCTTAATATTTAGAAATGCTTAATTCACACGAATAAGTAATCGCTTATGAATAAATACATACAATAATTAACTTGTAAGAACAAAAAAGTTTATTATTAAAAAATGAGAATTATCAAGATAATGTTCACCCGCACTTTTCTTCCCTCTTAGACACATTTTACCAAAAAAATTTTCATCGCCTTCTTTGCGTTTTCATTTTTTCCTTTTGTGTTTTATAACTGTTCGCCATCATCATCATCTTTTTAATGTGGTTGTCGTGGTGTTGTCGTTGGTAATTGTTGGAACGTTTCTAAACTAAAACTCTCCGATTATTCGCTCGCATTTTCTTATTAATACGTTAGTTAATTTGTTTGTATTCCTCTAAATAGTGGTACTTTTTTCGTTAAACATTGTACATTTTTTGGTAGAACCCTTAATTTTATGAAATTTCTTTTAAAAGTTTCCGCCTTTTTTATGTGACAGACGTCTTATTTATTCTATTTAGGGTCACTCACGGATTAATACGGACCATTTACAATTTTTACATCATCACTGAAAAATTGTTTTTTTTATTATTTTCATTATTATTACCACATACTTTTACATTTTTAAATTTAATATGAGATTACAAAATGTATTATTAATTTATGGAAAAACATTTTAAGTAAAACTAATTTTATTTTTCAAAAATATTTTTAAACAAATATAAAATAAGAATATCGTCAACGGCGTACTTCCTGTTTTAGTAAAGTAGGAAACTTAATCACCATTTCTGAAATTAGTCGTTCGTATTTTTTATCTTCAAATAATAACATTTCTTTAAGCAACTCGTCTAAACTTCTTCTAGATGACGTAGCTCCGTTTTCCCTATACCTCTTCAGTATAGGTTTCAATTGGTGCACAACTAATGTTTAAAATATCCTTTAACGAAACATGTAATATATACGAATATACTTTAAGCGTTCTTAAAGTTACTTCGCCGAGATATACACTAGGTATAGTCATTTTCGAGTACTTTTAGGTACAAAGCACACTGAATTTTTGATAAAGTCCACATTGTATTGCATTAACTCTAAACCCGAAATCATTTTGGTGACATTCTCCGTTAATTCTCTAAATATTCCCGACGAAAAACGTGGACCATCCATCAAAGACGTTTTACATATGATAACTGTCGCCGTGAAATTTTGAAACGGGTCAAGCCCAATTCTTATTGTTTTCGAACTAGATGAATTTAGTGGAAAGGACACTTCGCATACGCTGATCTTGACAATAAGATGGAGTATTTTTACGAACTTTTTGTTTTTTAACACCGTTTTGGAAATACATCTTGTTTTAAAATTTGAATTTTGTACCAGCAAAATGCATCTAATTATCAAACTCTTATCCAATAATCCAATAACACAACTGCATAATTTAACCCGTGAGAAATATTTTAGGCAATAAAAATTATTTACATAAGGATGAGTAGAGCGGGGGTCGGCAAAATCTTATAGGAATCTTGGCTTCAAGATCTGTCACGATTGCTCTTTCCATCCTTTTTAGTTCTATGATTTGTTTGCAGTAATGACAACTTAACCAAACGATCAACGTGAAAAAATTAAAACTGTACAGTCATCTGTTAATGCATTTAATTAACACAACGTGATAAGTTGTTAAGTACTATGTGTTGTAATAATGTAGTGGTTAAAAGAAGGTCGTAAACCATTAGGTCAATTCATTAAAAGGAAGGCGGCGCCAATAACATTATCTCATGTTACCTTATTTTCAAAAGCCCAACTATATATCACACCTCGTTAAAAAGAGTCGGAAGCATGCCTAATCTCGGTACCCTTATTCCTAATAGTGCAGTAACACAACCGCCTAATTTAATGTGGTTAGGGTCCAGCATTTATACCTAGTTTCTATCTGACGTCACATACATATTTAAAACATGGACACGTGCAAACCCTATTACATTGCGGTAGTGGGGGCAAGCACCACTGAGAAAACCGTAATACTGGTTCCTAAAAACAA
Source organism: Stenus bimaculatus (assembly GCA_963971135.1). Classification (NCBI taxonomy): domain Eukaryota; kingdom Metazoa; phylum Arthropoda; class Insecta; order Coleoptera; family Staphylinidae; genus Stenus; species Stenus bimaculatus. The sequence goes on from OZ020181.1 coordinate 40,986,951, forward strand.
AGGAAATTCAAGTTGTACTGCCCACGACGCTCCTGTTTCGGATAGGGAGCATAACAAAGTTGGGAGCAGTGCAATTTTACCACAGGAATCAACACGCTCTATTTGGACCAAAGAAAAGTGCTTTGACCTGGCTACGTGTTATCAGACAAACAAAAAAAAGGCTTACAAAGATCCAAAATAAAATAAAGATAATGAGGCGAGAGACGTCACAAATAGAATCGGTAATCCATCACATTTTCAACAGACTAACTTTTACTAAGAAAATTAAAAGTATTTATAATAAAATCAAGAGTAGACTCCACACAAAACAACTTAACGCGTTTAGAACAGAAAAGGAAAGGGCACTAGACAAAATTCGATCTTTAAAAACCATAAAAGACAAAATCACGAAGTCAATTAAAGCCATCGAACAAAATTCCACCTTCAGTAAGTCACCAGCTTCTACATTCAAAACCAGAAAGACATAAAACCATGCATAACGGAGTTTAAAAACTTCGAAACCTATTGGAAAAACATTTACGAAACTGAAAGTATAGCCAGAACAAATACCCCAGAAATGGAAGTATTCTCAAGGTTTTGCAACAAACGGGCCGGAAAAGACAACAACTTAGAAGATATTACCGCCGATGAACTTAAGCACCTACTAAAAGACATTCCAAACTTTACATCGCCGGGCCCAGATGGAATAGTTAACTTATGGTGGAAAAAATTCTATCCAGTCCACATAGCGGTATCAAACTGGTTTAACATCTTCATAATGGACCCAAAAACGATCCTCTAGTGGCTCCCAGAAGGGCGAACCATACTTATTTACAAGGGCAAAAACAAGAACCTCCCCGAAAATTATAGGCCCATCACTTGCCTTAACACCATTTATAAGCTGTTCACCAGCGCCCTGCAATCCAGAGTTGAAAAGTGCAATAACCCAATATGGGAAAGAGTCCATGAACAAACGGGCTGTAAGAAAGGAATCTCTGGTGTAAAAGAAAACCTACTCATTGGTGGATCTGTATGTCAAGACGCTGTCAGATATAAGAGAAAGCTGTCTATGGGATGGATAGACTATAGGAAGGCTTTCGACAGTACACCTCACAACCTTTTGCTACATGTACTTAAGGAAATGAATGTAAGTGAACAACTAATTGAAACAATCAGAAAGCTGATGACGTTCTGGCAAACGAAGGTAACTTTCCCTGGCAATAAAGAATGTAACAAGACATTTGCAGTCAAATACAAAAAAGGAATCTACCAAGGCGACTCTTTAAGTCCTATTCTTTTCTGTATAACCTTAATCCCATTATCTATCAACTTAAACCAATTCTCTGAATACCTTACAAGCCCACCAAATAGAAGGAAAAATAATATCACTCACCTGCTGTATGTAGATGACCTAAAAATTTACGCAAAAAAACGAAGAAGAACTAAGAAAAATCTTCAATTTGGTCAAAATCTTTTCAAATGACAATAAATGGAATTTGGAATAAATAAATGTGCAGCATTTAACATCAAAAGAGGCAAAGCTTCTGAAGAACAGACTGAAGATATAGGGTTAGTTGACAAGACAGGAATAAAACATTTACAACAAAATGAGTACTATACTTACCTTGGTATTCAGCAGAACACTATGCATAACACCAAAACAATGTTAAAAAAATATGGTCATCGGAATTAACGGCTAAAAACAAGGTGCATGCAACCAACAGCTTAGCGGTACCATTACTCACACATACATTCAGCACATTCAAATGGAACGTTGACGAATTACTTACCTTAGACAGACGTACCAGACGAATAATGGAGGAATACCGAAGCTTGCACTCAAGGGCATCCACACAAAGGATCTACATATCTCGAAAAGAAGGTAGTAGAGGCCTGGTATCCCCTTGAAAAATATGCATGATCACCTGGTAATAGCAGAAGCATGCCGCGTTTACAACTCCAAAGATCCGCTCCTACTAATTGTACGCGACCACGAAATAGCAGGTGAGGAAGGTTTTCTGTTCCAAACGGCGAGAAGAGCTGCCAAATTATTAAATGAACGGATAAGTCTAACAACAAAGCGACATGCACCCGGAAGTCTTGAAATCATGGAACCCTTAGAGCTTAAATCAAAGCTTAAAAAATTGATGCAGATGAACCTTATATCGAAGCACCTGGAAAAGAATCTTCATGGCTTATATTTCAAGAACGTGGATGCCTTAAATCTTAGTAGCCGATTGACGTTCCAGTTCCTTAACTCCTCAGAACTTAAATCAGAGACAGAGGGGTACATAACAGCCTGTCAAGATGGAGTGTTTAATACGCTTCATTACAGGATAAATGGTATGAAAATACCTACCCCAAATACAAGGTGCAGAGCCAGTAAAAGCTCTGAAGAAACCACAATGCACCTACTCTCTGCGTGACCAAAATATGCCCCAAACAAATATATTAAAAGACACGACACAGCTCTACGTGTACTATATCATCATATGAGGCATAAATTCGGTTTAGATGAAACACCAGCACCACCATACTTTTTGCCAGACTCCGAATCCGTCGTACAGGGAAATAACATTAAAATGTTCTGGAACTTTCCATTTAGCACAACTAATCAACTCCATGCAAATAAACCAGATCTAGTCATACAGTTACTGGAAAGCAAACAGATATACGTGATAGAGATGTCTTGCCCATGCGATACAAATGAAAGGTGAAATAATGGCGTGTATTTGATGTTAGAATGACGAGTCGCAAGGTTTTGAAGTAGACATCAAATAGTACGTCCGAAAAAAAAATAATAATAATAATACATAATAGAATACATAATAGAATACATAATAGAATACATAATAGAATACATAATAGAATACATAATAGAATACATAATAGAATACATAATAGAATACATAATAGAATACATAATAGAATACATAATAGAATACATAATAGAATACATAATAGAATACATAATAGAATACATAATAGAATACTTAATAGAATACATAATAGAATACATAATAGAATACATAATAGAATACATAATAGAATACATAATAGAATACTAAATGCCATCTCGCCAGTATAGAAGAAGGTGGTTGAACAAAGAGGGGCCAAAAGAGGTGTTGCAGGTATCCAAGAGAATTTAATAATTGATGGGACAATCTGTCAAGATTCAATCAGGTATAAAAGGAATCTTTCGATGGCCTGGGTGGATTATAAAAAAGCTTTTGACAGCACACCGCATGATCTCGTTATAAGACTTTTAGAGATTTTAAAAGTGGACTACCATCTCATAAATACCATCAAAAATCTTAGGAAATACTGGAAAACACGATTCGTACTTGGTAAAGGTAAAAATGAAATCCTTTTCGCCCCTATAAAGTTCACAAGAGGCCTATTTCAAAGAGATGCGTTGAGCCCAATACTTTTTTGTATAACACTACTTCCGTAATCGATTGGACTTCAAAGCTGCCCTGGTTATAGAGCAGGATCCCCATCCAACAGAAAACATAAAATCACCCACCTCTTCTATATGGATGATCTTAAGGTGTATGCCCAAAATGAAAATGAGCTAGAAGTAACGCTAAATTTAGTGCTGGAGTATTCAAGTGACATAGGAAAGACATTCGGTTTGGAAAAGTGCGCCGTTTTTCACCTGAAAAGGGGGCGCACAGGTGATTCTGATGAAAATTTAATACTAAATGATAGAACCGAGATATGTCACCTTCACAATAATGTGTACTATACTTACCTGGGAATGAAGCAAAGAATAATGCATAACCTGAAACAAATAAAAGACTCCATATCAGAGAAGCATCTGCAAATCGTAAGAAAAATTTGGAAGTCGGAGCTCACAGGTAGGAACAAGATTCTAGCAAGCAATACGTTGGCACTACCAGTAGTTATTCACACATTTGGCGCAATAAAATGGGAAGTAGATGATCTAAAACTCCTTGATAGAAATACTAGAAGTATTCTACGAGAAAGTCGAAACCTTCACCCAAATTCCTCTACGCAAAGGCTTTACCTTCCGCGACACCAAGGAGGCAGAGGACTTATTTCCCTAGAAAACATGCATGATAGAGCGGTCATATCCTTTACATGTGCGATTTTAAAAACTAAAGATCCTTTACTTACCATGGTTCGAGATCATGAAATTAATAAAAATAATGCATTTCTATTTTCATCCGCAGAGAGAGCAGCAAAGCGTTTAAAGATTAATATCGAATTTAAAAAACGTAATAGGTCCCCCCAATGTATATCAAATTTAGGAAAGGAAGAACTAAAAAATGTAGGTAAAACAGCTATCGAGGAAAAACTTACCAATGAACATGTTGAAAATGCGATGTTTTTCAAAAATATCGAAAATCTGCAACTGTACAGAAATCTAACATTCTCTTTTCTGAAATCCTCATCCTAGAAGTCCGAAACAGAAGGTTATATTGTCGCAGTTCAAGATGGTGTTTTCCATAGCCTGGAATATAGAAAAAAGATATTTGGAGAGGTAAGATTGAAAACAAATTGCAGGGCATGCAAATTACATAGCGAGACAACAATGCATATATTATCGGCATGTAGCAAATATACCAAGTCCGCATACATAACGAGACATGATATGCTTTAAGAGTGTTATATCACCATATGAGATATGTATATGATATCGATAAAAGCATAATTCTTGCTTTTGACAAGCAAAGTGAAGAAGCTCTCACCACGGGAGAAAAAAGCAAAATATTTTGGAACTTCCCGTTTGCTACAACAAACCAAATAACGGCCAATAAACCAGATATGGTAATTCTAGATTTTGAGGAGAAACTTATGCTCGTTGTGTAGATGTCCTGCCCGGGTGAACAGAATATAAGAACTAAAGAGATGGAAAAAAACAAAAAATACAGAGATTTACTGTTTGAATTTAGGCATACTTACCCAGAGTACAAGACAATCTTCATCCCAATAATAATAGGAGTTATGGGTGACATCCACAATAGCACTCTGGAATGTGTAAAAAAAATTGAAAAAACTAAAAACAAAGCTGAAATTTTGTTAAATGACATGCAAAAGTACGTAATACTGGGCTCTCTGAGAATATTAAGAACGCACGATGCTACTTATAACACAACAAGTAGTTGATGTGAAACCTAAGTTGCTTATCCTATGGGACTTAGCTAAGGCGTACCTGGAATGAGAGAAGTAGTGTTTTGGCACACGCGCGAGATACTTTTCTCATTCGTCCTTAAAAAAACAAAAATAATAATGGAAAACACGATTCGTACTTGGTAAAGATATAAATTAAACCCTTTCCGCCCCTATAAAGTTCACGAGAGATGCGCTGAGCCCATTACTTTTTTGTATAACACTACTTCCGTTATCGATTGGACTTCGAAGCTGCCCTCGTTATAGAGTAGGATCCCCATCCAACAAAAACATAAAATTACCCACCTCTTCTATATGGATGATCTTAAGGTGTATGCCCAAAATGAACACGAGCTAGAAGTGACGCTAAATTTAGTGCTGGAGTATTCAAATGACAAAGGAATGACATTCGGTTTGGAAAAGTGCGCCCTTTTTCACCTGAAAAGGGGGCGCACAGGTGATTCTGATGAAAATTTAAACCTAAATGATGGAACCGAGATATTTCACCTTCCCAATAATGAGTACTATACTTACCTGGGAATGAAGCAAAGAACAATGCATAAATTTTTCTTAAAAATGCTTCATTTCAAAAATAAATAGTAAATAAAATTCTGCTTATATATTTTTCTACTCTCTGCCATTTATTGTAACTTTATGCAATGACACTCTAATGAACTGTCGACTGGATTTGGGTATCATACCATTACTGAGGTGGTTATGAAAATCAGAGTAGCCAACTGTCATAAATTTCCCTAAATTCATAATGTTATTACAAATTAAAGCTTTAAATAACTTAAAATTTGTAATTCTTAACAAGTAAGAAATTTTCGAATTAACCATAACAAAAGGAAATGATATAAAATAACAATCTAGTTTATTTTAATTTTGTGAAACGTCAGTATCAAAGTCAGTCTAAACTTTATTAATGCCATGTTGGCAGATTAATCATTTTTAACCTAAAATCGTGGTAATTTTAATTTTGATAATGTTTTTGCTTCTGATTTTTGGTCGCTGAAAAATTACACTGTAAAACGAGCGTGTGAATATGATCCCTTATACTGCACTCAGATGCACCAAAACATATGGAATTTTAAAACCTAAAATTGACATGTCCGAGCAATTTTCTCAAAAAATTAAATCCGACAGTTATGATTTTTTTTTCAGAATTTAATTATCACCCTGTACAAAATTGTAAATATGCACGATATCAAAAAAATAATTTTATAAAATTGTTTCTTTTTAAAAGACCTTCCCAATAATACCATACTCGACTTATGTTGCCATTTAAAAAATCGAAGTTACTTCCTGTACCGGATAGTTCCGGGTTGTTCCAGAAAATAATGAGTTCAGTAATAGAGTGTTTAAATTCACTTTGGTAATATTTTTTTTTATTTCAGTCATGTACGATAAGGCGTTCTCGAGATAAACAGGTGGGACGGGTGGGACGGGTGGTCTGAATCACTTTGTATACCTACATAATATACTCATTCTAATAAAATATTTTTTCCATTTTGGTGATTAAACGTTGCATTTTTTCAACTAAATTTAGTGGGTAAAGCACGTCCTTTTTTCACAAGTGGGCTAAAATCTTTTGCTCACTCAAGTGCAATCTTGGTTGCCTAGCAACGCATACAAGACAATGTCACTAATACACTAATAAATTTAAAAAGAATTTTATTATTTTAAAGAAAATATAGTTATAAGTTATGCGAAATATTTAATATAAATGTTAAATATTTAATGTTTAATAATTTCTTTCAAACAAATAAAAATTCTGTGGTCAAGTCCATAGATAAAAGTCAAGTCGTTTATGCGCAAACGTAACATAACCTAACAATTTTAAAGTAAAAATTAGAATTTTTGTTTCGTACAATTTAATAATAATAAATATGGAAACTCAAGAAAATGATGATGATATCATAAAAATCAAAAAAAAATCCTCTTCGTAAGGTGCAATGAAGAGGACTGCACACCTGGCCACACGGCAATCAATCAAGTAAAGGTGTAGGCAACTTTGGCATCGGTCTTAATTGACATATATTCCAATAGATGTCTCACTTTTAATTTACTAAGTGGAATGGTGTCGCTGGTGCTTTATAAGTTACGCGGCATCCAGGGTGTAGCAAGCAGCAATGCTGTCCTCTTCATTGCACCTTACGAATAGGACTCAAGTGAGCAGTATGTGATGCTGATTAGTGCTAATAAGCACGAAACGCAACGTCCATAACTCTGTAAACTTGTGTAATTGCTGCTTGCTACACCTGGCCACTATAAACGTAGATCTAAGGAATTATCCTTCTTTTGATTTTTATCAAACCAAGATCTACATCATCGATTGCAACTTTGTTGTTGATGATGATATGATTTTAAGTACTCCTGCTGATATTTTGGAAATGGCTAATAGTGCTACGATTGATTTATTACCCAAAAAATCAAGGCATATGTACGAACAACAGTACGTTTTATTTCATATTTTTATCGAAAATGGAAAAAATCAGGTTTAGCACACTTTGCTCACTTGTACTAAAAATATCTATTTTCCATTTTCCTGAGTTGCACTTTTTTAACTAAATTTAGTGGGTACAACATGTATTTTAATTACAAGTGAGCTAAAATCTTTTGCCCACTCAAATGAGTTAAAAATGTGCAATGTCGTTTGCATAACAATGCATACAATAAACTTCAATTATTAAATTAAAAAGAATTTAAGTTATTTCAAAGAAAACATAGTAATATAAGTTAAAAGAAATAGTTAATTTAAATTTTAAATGTTGAGTGCATAAAACTGAAACATGTTATAATATTTAATAATTTTATTTATAACAAATAACATTTCTGTGGTTAAGTTTTTCACTTGCAAACGTAGGTTGACATAACCCTAAATTATGAAATTTAATATGACGATCTTGTTTGCTACAATTTAATTAATATAAATATGGAAACTCAAGAAAGTAAAAATATAATTATTAGTTGTAAATACTCCTCCTAATATTTTGGAAAGGCAAATAAAATTTTCGGGGCTCTTGTTCCCGCCTTCAGTGCATCTGTGCCCGTAAACAAATTATCGCGACGGTAAGGATTCGAGGCCTCTTCGGTGCTTCGGTGCCTAGACACGTAATTTTCTTCATTTTAATAATAAATATTCAATGAAATCTTTATTAACATGCATTTAATTGTACAATTTTTAATGTAGTATTACTATTGTTAATAATATTATTGTTAATAATTTAAACTAAAAATATGACATAGGTAACCAAAATTTGACAGAAGACAATGACACCGTTGTCTAATTAAGAAAAAATATTTAATTTTATGAGCGTTTTTTGGACGAGAACAGCCACTATCAAGCATAATATTTCCACAAAATTGTACGTGTACCTTTGAGTGGTTTTTATACATGTGGGTGTCCCTGAATAACTGTGAAATTTTGGGGTGATGGAGGAAGTGAAACTATGCATTTCTTACTTATAAAGTAATGTCCAGAAATGCTACCTTAAAAAGTTATACCACTTCAAAAATGTAAAAATATATATTTTTTTGTGAATAAAATAAATATTACAAAGGAAATTATTTTGAAATTTTGGCGTCAGTTTTTTCACACTGGGATAAACATTTACGGCCAATAAAAGTTTAAAAAATATTTTCAGGAACGTTCATATCTTTTGTATGTTTACGTTTTTGATAATTTTAAAAGTACTAAAATAATCCTTGATCAATGTTCTACAGAAAAGGTACTCCTATTGTATGTCTGTCCGGTGCTTCATGGTGCTGTATAATTTGAGTTTCTTGGTTGGAGGAAATTTACCCAAAATCCGATAAGGTCCTTTCTTTGGCAAAAAAAATTATATGTTCAAAAGAAGAGAATAACTTCAAATTAGATATCTTTCTCTATGTTCTATATACAGGGTGAGCTAAAATAGTTGTGCTTTGATGTGTAGGCAGCTAAATACGCAGGCTGGTACAACTAAACATTTTCCAAGAATATCCCCTAGTATTCCAGTTGTGTAGGAAATATTTTTTTCCAAAATGAATACAATAATTATAAGAAATCAAGAATTCTAAACTAATATACAAATTTAAGTTATTTATTAAGGTTTTTGTGGTTTTGAAAATAAAAAGCGACCGATTTTACAACAAATGTCAAATGTTGAAAATGATTGTTGAAAGTTGAGGTTCAACTGTCAATAAAAACATTTATATGAAACCATATGTACACAAGTGTAAGGTGTCAATAATGTAACCTAAAAATAAGCAACCAGTATTCGATTCGGCTGATGTCTTTTTACGCGTACACATGTATAGTTATAACCCTAAAATAAAACTTATAAACTGCAATGTTATGATGCACATAATTACTTGCACAACTTCGAAGGAAATGTGGCAAAAACTCAACTCAATTTTTGAGCAAAAGTCAAGTGCAACCATCCACCGACTTCAACAAAAGTTTATTAACCTAAAGTATGAAGGCGAGGGAATCGCGCTTGTGAGCGAGCTACACGCATGTGAAGAGAAAATTTCAGAAAAAATGCTTATGTCCAAAAATTTTAATCGCACTGCCAGAAAGTTACAAACAGATCTGTTCCGCTTGGGAGTCAGTGCTTCAGATAAACAAACTCTCGAAGATCTCATTTCAAGATTAATGTTAGAGGAAGATAGGCTGTGTGAAGATGAACAGACAACAACAGCACTAGCCACTGCGGCCACAGCATACAAAAGAAACAATGAAAAGATCAAGTGTTACAAGTGCAACAAGATGGGACATTATGCTCGCGAGTGCAAACAAAAATTCGAATAAAAAAGGTTAATCTGTGAGTATTGCAAGAAACCAGGCCACCATATAAGTGTATGCAGAAACGCAAAGAAAAAGAATGAAAGTCGTGAAAAGAACAGCAATAATAAAGTTTCTTTTTCGTGTTTCGGTTTTGATGAAGAAATAAACAATAAAAAAGTGCAAGACAAGCTCGTGATCGATAGTGACGCAACTGATCATATGTTTAACTACCGAGAAGTTTATTCAAAGAATACAAAGTTTTCGGAATCAAAAGACGTTATAATCGGTAACGGGAACGTTGTCAAAGCAATTGGTACCGGTCAAGTCGAAGGCGTAACGAAAGTCGCAAGAAAGTCGCAAGAAAAGCAGTTGAAATGAGTTTAAGTAACGTGCTTCATGTCCCAAGTTTGAAAATAAATGTATTCTCAGTCAGTCAGGCATCTGATAGAAATTTCACATTAGTAACAAAGGCAGAAAAATGCAGATTCTTCAAGAACAATCAACTATGTGCGGTAGCTCAACGAATAGGCAAGTTGTATATTATTGATTTTCAAGTAAATAAACTACCACAAGCACTAGTAACTTGGCATGAAAGGTTGGGTCACCAAAGCAGAGTATGTGAGATACTAAAACAAATTGGAATTGAATCAAGGATGAAGACAAAATGCAATGTCAAGATTGCCCTGCATGTATAGAAGGGAAAATGCACAAATTGCCATTTCCTGAAAGCAATACGGAAACTTAAGAAATTGGAGATATAATTCATGCGGATTTAGGCGTATCGTTGGGACTGCTATCTGTTGGTATATCAAAAAATTTTCTTGTCCTGAAAGACGATTTTTCAAAATTCAGAACTGCATATTTTCTTAAAGAAAAGTCGCAGACAGTAGAGTATGTTCGTGAATTTATAAAATTATTTCAAACCCAACATGACAGAAATGTAAAAATTTTAAGGTTGACAACGGAGGGGAGTTTAATAACGAACAAATGAAAAATTTTATGGAAACTGCTGGTATTATTCAGCAAATGACAATGGCGTACACCCCCGAGCAAAATGGTCGTGCTGAAAGGGAAAATCGTACTCTTGCTGAAGGTGTGCGAACAATGCTTATTGCAAAGAAACTTGATCAAAATCTGTGGGCAGAAGGAGTGAACTACATGACGTACATTCTCAACAGAACGGTTAAAAGTAGTGTGAAAGGAAAAAGTTTTTGGCAGTACTGTATACGCACATATTCCTATAGAAAAACAAATAAAATGGGATTCCAAGGCCAAGAAGGGAATTTTTGTTGGTTGTGCTGAAAACACAAAAGGGTACAGAATCTATTATCCAGAAACAAAGAAAGAGCGAGATATCAGGTTTATCACGGAAGAACTAATTAAACCTAAAGTTGAAGTAGTTACAGTTAAAGAAGAACCTATTGCAATTGACCAAGATTCCAATGAAATTGATCTGAATGAAATGGAAGTAGAAAATGAAGAATTCGCTCAAAATTGGCAGAATGAAGCATTAAATGATAAAGTAGAAGAATTTCCTGAAAGATTGTCAGATGTTGAACTACAACAAGAATTTCTAAATAAACCAAAAAGGGAAATAAGACCACCAGTTTGGATGAACGACTACCATACAAGTTTTATAACCATCGAGGATGAACCACTCACCTACGAGGAAGCAATGTCTAGTGATGATGCTGACAAATGGCAGTCCGCAATCAAAGAAGAAATAAAAGTGCTAAATGAAAGTGCTAAATGAAAGTGAAACATGGTCAGTAGTTAACCAAAGTGAGTGCGGTGAAGAAAAAGTAATTGATAGCAAATCGATATTTAAAATTAAAAGTGATAATGATGGTAACAAAAAGTACAAGGCAAGAATTGTGGCACGAGGTTTTCAACAAAATTCGGATAATTTAGGTGAAATATACACTTCAGTAGCAAGATTAGAAACATTCAGAATTTTTGTGTGTACTGCATGTAAGCTAGGTTTCAATTTGTATCAACTCCATGTGGTTAGCGCATTCCTAAATGGAAAAATTGATGAAAATGTATTCATGTATTTACCAGAAGGCATTAAAAATAATAACCAGAAAATTTGTAAACTAAAAAAATCCTTGTATGGATTGAAAAAGTCACCAAAATATTGGTATATAAGTTCATTTCTGTTACATTTCAAGAAAAGTTTGAGAGATCTAAAAATGATTATTGTTTATTTATAAAATGTGATGATAATGTTAAATTATATTTACTAATTTATGTTGATGATGTATTAATTTTTGGGAACATTGAAAGTGAAGTGAAAAAGTTGATAAATTTGTTAAAATACACTTTTAAGATGAAAAATATGGGCAAAATTTCTAACTACTTAGGAATTCAAGTGAATCATGATGTGGAAAATCGTGTTACAACTCTTAGTCAGGAAAAATACTTGAAAAAGGTTTTAAAACGCTACAATATGTTAGATTGCAAGGGTGTCTCCACACCTGCCGAAGTAATGCTAGATGACAGTGTCCTAAAATCTGAAAAATCTGAAAGCGAAGAGATAGAGAAAAATTGCAGACAAATAATTGGAAGTTTAATGTATGCTGCTTTAGGCACACGTCCTGATATTTGTGCAATACTTACTATTTTAAGTAGGTACCAAAATTTTGCAAGCAAGAATTTAACAATAATGCTAAAAAGAGTTATGAGATACATTAAAGGATCATTGGAACTGAAACTCATTTACAACAGGGAAATGGACAATGAATTGCTCATACGCTATGCTGACGCTGATTGGGGAGTTGATAAGGCTGATAGAAAGTCAACATCGGGATATGTGTTTAAACTTTTTGGATCTACTGTTACTTGGTGCTCACGTAAGCAACAATGTGTAGCTCAGTCGTCTGCTGAAGCAGAATATGTAGCTTTAAATTTGGCTTGTCGTGAAGCTTGTTGGATAAAACAACTTATTAAAGATTTTAATTTGTTTAAATTCACAAAGGCAATGGTTATAAACGAAGACAATCAAGGTGCAATTAAGGTAGCCCAAAATCCTGAAGGACATAAAAAGTTAAAGCATGTGGACATAAAATGTCACTTCATCAGAGATTTAGTCGAGAAAGGAGAAGTCGAAGTTAAATATGTCAAGTCACAAGATCAGATTGCAGATGTTTTAACAAAGACTTTAGGTGTAAACGCATTTACTCGACATGTTAAAAATCTTGATTTGATTTAAAATTTGTTTTTTTGATAGAACATTTTTTTGTTCAAACTTTTATTTTTTAAGAAACAAAATGTTCTATATTTTTAAGATGATAAAATTTTCGATGCGAACCACCAGGTGGCAGCACAATAAATTATGCTTCATAAAATATCTTCAGTTTTAGCAGTCTTTAATGTAAGAATGCTGGTAAATTTTGTACATAAAATAGTTTTTAGAGCTTCCAATAACTTTAATATAGAGTACGGCCATGTATTGTTTCCTTAAAATTTTAAAATTCCACAAATATTATTGTATTACATATTTAAAACTACTTGTTCTTTTCATAAAATATGTTTAAAAAAATAAAAAAGTGTACATAAGTCAGTATATTTTAATATAAATACTCCATATAAATTGTAAAAGTGAATGAATATTTAATTAATAATCTGGAAATGAAATTTCGTTTTGATTTATCGTCCATTTTTAGACCAGAAATTTTATGTAAAAGTGTGGTACTTGTAACATAGATGGCGTTTTTACTTATTGTATATCTAGTTGTGTAATCAGGCGTCATGAGCCTCTGGGAATTTTACGATTACGGATGTGAGTAAATATTATTTCCATTTACTTAGAATGCCGACTGCGTGTTTACACGCGGCCTTTACGGGCCGGGTCCAACCAAATAAAATCGCGCGGGGTTTTTTGTTTTACAGATATTCTTGTAAATACCGATTTTTTCGTTTTTTTTATTAATTTTGTAAGTCAAACCAAATACTTATACGACAACTGTAACACGGGTTCTTCACAAAACACGTTCGCTTAGCGGTGTTTATAAGACAGATAAACTAATTAAAATATTGTTTTCAAACTCTAGCAATAAGTTAATGTATATACGAAAAGTTCGCTAATTAGTAAAAAGTATACTTAAAACAAAAAATGAATTAGAGAACTCATAAACGCCGCTAAGCAAAGTTTTTGAAATGAGCCTATTTTACTGCTGTCGTGTGTGACTATTTGGTTTGATAAACAAAAACAAAAAACGAAGAAATGCGTAGCCACAAGACACCTTTATCTACCAAACATAGAAATTTTAAAAAAGTCTCACTGGAAAAAATTTACCAAAACCGCAAATATTGAGCGAATTTCAAAATTACGGACTACCCTCTTAAGGGCTGATTGCACTAGCCCCATTAAAAAATTTAAATGGGGGCAGATTATCCTATTTTCTAATATAAATGAACAAAGTATTGTGGATCTACACATTTTCTTCCTTTTCCTATGTTGTCCCTTACAATTACCGGCAAAATACAAGGTTTATAAAATTTATCTTTATAAAATTAAAATAAAATTTATAAAATAAGCATTAAGCTTAAATTCCTACTATTGAATAATCAACTGGAAAAATCACTTCCTTTTTCTTTTCTTCTATTTTGTCCGCATTTTTTTTTTCGAAGAGAGTTGAAATTTTGCAGGTGTATCGAGGAGAAAATTTTAAAACGGAAGTATAAATGTCAGTCTTCGATCGGACCACCCCGAAAAAAGTTATTTCACCCCGAACAAAAAATCGAATTCATCCCCCAAGTGTCCGAAATTTTAGTATGTTATGTAGGACCAGATTCTGAAGACGGTGGTTTTGACCCGCCCGGATCTATCCACTAAGGGGGCGGAGACACAACCTCTTTTAAAATTTTTACCCCGAAATCGGACGTTTTTTTGCGCGGAGCCACGAAAAGGGTAGCTCATAAAGAGGTATGTTGATTCTAAGTGGGGTTAGAATTTTATATTTGTCCAAGCATTCTAACACTAATTATCGAATATGGTCCTGTGAACTACCCCCGATTGTAAAAGTAAGATGTTAGTTTGAAAGGGAGACTTTAATAATTTCTGAATTGTTAAATTCAGAAACCAACCGAGGATAATACGACATATTTAAATTGAGTGGGTTCGTTGGGATTAATGTTAATGATACAAATTCAAACACTTCATTTTAACATAACACTTAAAATTATTTATTTACAAAATTAAACATACAAGAAATAATACATTTTTGGACTTACCCAAAATGAACACAATCACTAACATTCACAAAACACAAAAATAATTAAAAGTTAGAGTGACTCTTCAATTGTCTTCTCATTCTTCTGATTGCCCCGATTGACTTAAAATTCAGCCCTTTTATTACTTAAGCCCAACCCAAAAACGCGTCATACCCCTAGGAGCTTTACACTTAAGTATTTTTGACAACCAATGACAACAAAACTTTAAAAATATTAAAAGCTCCTTTTTCTAACTGAATTAGAACGACCCTCGCAAGGTTTGAAATTTATTAGTTTAACTCTGGATGTTTTAATGCACCCATAATGTTATCCACATGTTCCAAAGTATTACTAATTTATTACTACTCTTTAAGCAACTCTATTTTAGAATTAAGTGTATTTGAGTTCTTTACTACTTCCAAAAATATTGAATTACCGAAAATAAATATCTCCCGGTCAGATTTAATATTAAGAACTTGCGAGAACCTTTCTACTAACTTACAATCTTTAACGAAATTAATTTACTAAATAAACATTGATTAAATTTTGAAAAACCCCAAATAATTACAAGTCGCTAGATTAAGGATGCTCACATTACACCCCTTCCTCTTACACAAAATCACGTTTCAAAAATAACTTGATTTTGTCTAAGTTACACAAGACGCAAAAGAAAACATTACACAATAACAAATCTAATTGAACAATTACACAAATAAAATCTAAATCAAAATACAATTCGAAAAACAAATAAACTGACAATTCATGAATGAAAACAAATAAACTCAGAATACAATTCAAAATACAACTAAACTGAAAATACACAATACACGAATAAAACAACAAACCCTAAATACAAAATACAAAATACAAAACTGACAACAAGGAGTACACCAATACATTCAACTTTCCTCTTCTTCATTACCACTTTTCTTCTCTTCAACCGATACCATTTCTTCTTCCTGGACCAAAATTGTGTCTTCTTTCTGGACTGACAATGTTTCTTCTTCCTGTTTTGGCAATGTTTCTTCTTCCTGGACCAATATTGTAACTTCCTTCTGGATTGACAATGTTTCTTCTTCCTGGGGCGTATTAACTCTAGGCCTGGTCTTACTTCCATCTGTTTGCGTACTTGAATGAACATCAGGTTGCATAACTGGCTGTTTACTTGGTTGCATAACTGCATACGTTGGTTCTGGTGGACTTCTTGGAGAATCATAGAGAGGTTGTGGTTCTCTAAATTCCCAATTATATTGTGTGTGCTCGGCTGATTGTAATTTTGATGATAATGATGATACTGGTGACACCTCCAGAACTTCCATATTAATTAGTTCTGTATCACTTGATTCCACGCTTCTTGTTAATGGACGAACTTCGGTTACAGCTGTTTCTCTTCTTGTGTACCAAAGGGAACCAATAATTGCACACATGATTATTCCATTAATCACAGAAATCCATAGTGCTAATTTCCACAGGTGAATTGGAATGTGTCTTTTGGATTTTAACTGCAATTTTACATCAGCCTCCAGATCCACTTCACTTAGATATTCTTCGACCTTTCCATTTTCATCTAACTTGCTAACCCAGAACTTGTACATAACAGCGTCCCTGATTACCAACCGGATTGATGTTGCATTTGTTAACCAACTAAGTACAGCTACCCCATTTCCATCGTCTTCTTTACCCATCACCAAATAAGTCATTGTTACATCGGCTATCGGCTTCCATGATACTTGTATTACTCCAAGGTTTGGTGGAGTTGCTCCAATGAATTGTATTGTTGGTGTCTCCATGGTTGCGGTCACCATAATTGGTGCTTAAACACAATACACATGTATTAGTACAATATAATATAGTTTTCAAACTATCCGCTACATCTACTTACAATAAAATTTCATGCAATACCTTAACAAGGCTAACAAACTAATATTTATAATACATTTCACTACCATTCTACATTGCTCATTTCCAAATTTCATTCACTACTAAATTTAACATATTAAATATAAAAACTTCAGAAGGGAAGTTTAAGGGAAGGACCTATAATTAGGTTTCTTCATCCTTGTTTCTTCACCACCGTTTCCTGAAATGTAACCGTGGCTCAATATGCACTAATTAAACAATACGGAATTGAACACGAATTAATGACACATAATGTGTTATGTAATAAAATAAAACCCTTTTCAACCCATTAATAACCAATCTCATACTATTACTCAATTTAAAATAAACTCCCAAATTCTGATTGCATTATCCAACAAAGTATTTAATTATAAAAATAGCAATTTACCCAATCTGACATTAAAAATCTTTACAATGAATCAATTACTAAATCAACCACAATAAAAATCATAAAATAACACGTAACGTAACGTTTATTTGAAATTTTGATACTTAACTGTAACCATGTTACTAATCAATACTATTTAAAAAAAATTTAACCCCCAAAAATGTTAATATACATCATCATTCAAGGGTTGATTTAGCTTTCTATCAAACCTGTTTCTTGAATTATCTTCATCCAATTTTTTTCTTCGTAATCCCGATTAAAAAAATAATCCATAATACGACTAATATGTATTGGATTAGTCGTAACCATTAATGCATTTACTAAAAGAGTACTGCTTCTAAATAATTCTTCAATTAACTCTAAAATATAACATCATTAATAGAAAATATTAACTTTACATGACAACATGTAACTCTGAAATTCAATCTATAAATCTTAATCAAACACACATTTGTACTAAAATAATACTACCATAAATAATAATAACAAACAAAAGCTATTTATTAAGTCCTTTTACGAAGTACCCAAGGATGATCAGCAACTGGACCTCGACTTCGTGTCTGGTACCTTGCAATTGCTTCATTAACTCTTTCCTCTAAATTATTTTCTTGCTGCACTTCTACTCGTGGTTCCTGCGCTGGTTCAATAATTTCCCGTTGAATTTCATCGCGTTTAATTTCATCCCGTTCAATCGGAATTTCATCAGTTTCATCAAGCCAAATTTCATCTTGCCTAAAAACATTATCCGTGGGAATTGCTAAATTATCTGGAACTTCATCTTCGCTTTCTTCATCATCACTGATATCTTCACCTTCTGGACCATAATATGGTTTTAACTGATCAACATGCACCCTGTGAGTTGATTTACCAAAAATATCCTTAATCAAATAATTTACTGGACCCCTAATTTCTTGAATTCTATAAGGACCCGACCATTTTGGTTGGAACTTGTACGAAATACCCTTACTTATATTATGACACCTCATATAAACTTTTTCACCAACTTTATAAACTTTTGTCTTAGCCTTTTTATTAGATCTTACCCTTCTGGTTTTAGCGCTTTTAGAGATTACTTCACTTGCCTTTTGATGTACCATACTCATTCGAGTTACCATTTCTGCCAAATAATTTTCATCTAGGTCATACCTTAACTTAATCGGTTTAATTAGGGAATGGAATGGTAATTCCATATCCCTTAAATGCATCAAGAAAAATGGTGTTTCCCCTGTAGACTTATTTATGTTGTTCCTGATCGCCATACAAACGAATGGGATCATGTCGTCCCAGCCATCATTTTGTTTATTGACATAATGCGAAATCATGGTTTTGAGTGTTTTATGCATCCTTTCAATTACTCCGTTGGAACATGGATGCCATGGCGATGTCTGGATTTTCTTGATACCTAAATATTCACAAACTTCTTTAAACATCTTTGAAACAAATTGCGTTCCGCAATCCGTTAAGAGCGTTCTCGGTGCTCCATGACGTGTAATTACATTTGTGACAAATGCCTTGGCAACTGTACTTGCTTTAATATCAGGCAATGGTATACATTCTGGATACCTAGATAAATAATCAATTACGGTTAAAATATACTTATTTCCATTTCTTGTTTGATGTAAAGGCCCCACGATGTCCATTGAAACTCGAGCCCATATCCCATGTGGTACGTTCATCTCCTGTTGTTCTGCTGGCTTCTGGTACGATGACTTATGAGTGTTACATGAATGACACTCCCGGCAGAATTGCTTAATTTGCTTAGCCATGTTTTTCCAAAAGAATTGCCTCCGTATCATATTGAGCATTTTTTCAAAGCTCACATGGCAACTTATTGGTGCATCATGGTATAATTGCAAAATTGTAGGTATCATTACGTTAGGTACAAGTAATTGATCTTCTCTTTCATCATCTTGTCTTACTCGGTACGCTAATCCATTATGCTGTTTGTAAAAGTGTTCATTATCTTCAAGATATTTTAACACTTGTGGATCATTTTCCTGTGCTGACTTAATTTGATGACTATCCCAAATTCCATCGATTATGACGTCGACATCCTCATCGTCCTCGTCACTACCTAAGTTAATTGCTGTAACTTCAAGTTCCTTCATTTTTCCTAACCTGTTAGAAATTTCAATCACCTCTGGCTCTTCTCTCAACCTGGTCAATGCATCTGCATTCGAATTAATTTTACCTGGTCTATATTCGATATCAAAATTATATTCCATAAGTGACATTGCCCACCTGGACAATCTACTATTCACATCTTTCAATGAAAGTAAATATTTTAGACTTCTATGATCTGTATAAACTGTAAAATGAGTACCAACTAAATAACAACGGAAATACTTTACCGCCCAAACAACGGCTAATGCTTCCCGTTCTATTGTTGAATAACGAGACTCAGGATCATTCAAAGTTCTACTTGCATACGAAATCGGATGTTCGGAATTATCATACTTTTGACAAAGAATTGCACTAATTGCTACGCCACTTGCATCAGTTACTAATATAAAAGGTTTATTGAAATCTGGATATTTTAGAATAGGAGGGGTCATCAACGCTAATTTCAATTTCTCAAATGCATTTTCATGCACATCATTCCATGCTAATTTACTATCCTTTTTAGTTAATAATGTTAAAGGTTTAGCTAAATCTGAAAATTTTGGAATAAATTTCCTATAAAATCCAACAAGTCCTAAAAATGCTCTAATCTCCTTAACGCTTTTCGGCCTTGGATAATTTTTAATTATCTCTGTTTTTTCAGGATCTGTTTGGCAACCTTCTCCCGAAATAATATGACCTAAGTATTTTACTTTCTGTTTGAAGAAACAACATTTACTAGGTTTCAATTTTAAATTGTTCTCGCGCAATCTAAGAAATACGTCCCGTAATCGTTCAACATGTTCACTTAAATTGTCACTAGAAAATACTATAATGTCATCCAAATACACTAAACATGTAAGTCCCGTTAAACCCGTTAAAACCGCATACATTAGTCTTTGCCAAGTAGCAGGTGCATTACGTATTCCGAAACCCATACGAACAAATTCAAAATGATTTTTGGTCGTACTAAAAGCAGTCTTTTCTCTATCTTCCGGTTGCACTTCCACTTGAAAATAACCAGACGCTAAGTCCATTACTGAGAATAATTTGCTACCCGTTAATTGGTCAATCGTATCACTTAAATGCGGCAGAGGGAAAAAGTCTGGTTTGGTAATTGCATTTAACCCACGATAATCTATACACACGCGTATTTCAGGTTCATCACCTGGTTTAGTCTTTTTATCTACAATCACAATAGGCGAATTCCACGGCGAATTACTTTCAATAATTATACCCTCACTTAACATTTTATCTATTTCCTTGTCCAATTTTTCTCGTTTTGCATGGGGAATTTTATAAGGTCTTTTTACTACAGGTAAAGAATTATCCTCGGTGATAATTCTATGTCGTACCTTCGTTGTACATGTCAATGGTTCATCATCCACCTTAAAAATATCTGCGAACTCTTCAATTAAGTTGTAAAGGATTTCCTTCCTTTCACCATTTACCTCACTCAAATCTAATTGATTAAAAATTTTACCAACAACATTTCTATCATTATGCGCTACTCTTCTTCAATTAACACTATTAATCATAACCTTACTTCTAAAATCACTTACATTTTCTTCGCTGTGCACTTTCGAAACTTCACATACAAATCCCAACTGAACATCTTTTCCTAAACTCTGTATTTCATCAGAAACATTAATAATTCTCACAGGTACCTGCCTTCTATTATTACACACAACTTTCGCTAGCATTACTTCACTTGGTAAATCATTACTAGGACTAATAATTACGTATGGCGCTTCAGGTAGTTTCCGTGAGACTCTAGCCATTACAACTGCTTCACACCTTGGTGGTATACACAGTTTCTCCATCAAATGAACCGAGTTGATCAGACTTAGTTCTTCATGATGTTGGCGAATTTCATTCAATAAACCCACTCTGCTTGCACCTGTCGTAGTCCCTTCATAAACCTTTACTTCCTTAACTTTGCTTACAACGCTTTCTGCGCCTGCTTCATCACTAACCAATTCATTAACCTCATTTAAAATTTCACCTGTAACATTACTTTCCAAACCTTCTTGAGTACGCAACTTTCTTTTAATTCGTTTTCTGCCCTTACTTTTATTTCTAACTTCCACTGGCACTTGACCTCTTGCTTCCGCACATCTGGCTTGGTTCGGTTGCGGTTGACGCTCGTAATCTTCATCCTTGGAACCTCTCGTACCTGTGGCCTCAGGTTGAGCATCCTGGGATTCCAGATTGACATCATCCGAAAACTTGCTACCGCCCATAAATGTGTTGCTGGAGATCATTGCTTCATTATACGTAGCGAGTTCCTCATCACTTTTCATGTACAACTTACTTCCATTAAAATGTAATACACCTTTACCCCAATCCGTAATTAACTTATTTTCCGCCAAAAAATCCATGCCAATAATTGCATCTGCATTAACTCTTAACCCTTTTACAATTGCAAACTCACTGTAACCTTGTAAATTTTCTAGAAATTTAATATGTAACTTAATTGATCCTTCCGTGCGTAATTCATGCCCACTTGCTGACGATAACTTATTACATCGCTCATTTACAAATTTATATTTATAACTATCCTCTTCTAAAATATGTGACTTAATTAAAGATACAGTAGCCCCTGAATCCACTAAAATCGTTCTTAATACACCATCTATAAAAACTACTAACTTATTTCTTGCGGGCTTACTGTCATCATCCCCATTATGACTTAACGAGGGAACGAGGAGTTCCCTTTGCTTACACCTGCGTTCGGCGAACCACCCTGGTGTCGCCCGTCTTTTCTGCGCGTTCCAGTATCGAGAGGCACTGGCCGCCCGCGCTCTTGCGAAGTGCCTTGCGCGTTTAAACAATTGTTGGCAAAATGACCTTGCTTACCACAATTAAAACAATTCAACGCTCTGCAATCCCCTTTCATATGCCCAACTTTTTTGCAATAGAAACAAATAATATTTCGGTTGTTTTGACCACTGGATCCAGCTGACGACGTGGTGGGTCGCTGCCTATATGCTCCATTGTTTCCGGTGTTTCCTTGATTACGATTGCCCCGTTGTTGAGTGTTTCTTCTAGGTCCTTGATCATTCCATCGACGTGGTGAATTAGACCAACCATTCCTGGAATTATTTCTGGCGCTGAATGTAGTGTTGACCCTTTTTTCAACACCTGGTGACCACCGAACTCGACGTCCTGCTGCGCTGTTTTGGTGACTTGCTTCATTTAAAAATACGCCACCCCGCTTGACTGGATCTTTATTGCCGGTAATCACTTCAATCAATTCCTCACGTTCGGCAATAGTTATTGCTTCCTTAAATGTGTCAGGAACCGCAGACAAGGTCCTTTGTTGTATATGATTTTTCAGTCCTAACAAAAACTGCGTCCTCAAATCTTCTTCCAGCCTTTTCAATGCGTATTTCACCTCATTTTGATCTTGTGAATCCGGTTGCATCTCGCGTCCGATTGTCTTAAGCCGCGTCGCGTAATCCCGCACTGACTCATCCCGCCTTTGCTTACAATTTACAAATTTAAAATGCGCTTCACCTAAAGTTTTCGTTTTACTAAATCTTAATTTTAACTCTTTAATAAATTTATTTAAATCTTTGGCTACTCTTAGATCTGGTTCATTTAATAAAAATTGTCGCGCCGCACCCCGTAATTTTAATTTTAGCAATGATAATACTTCGTTGTCGGACCATTGCATTAAACTTGCTGTTTCTAATAACAGATCAGTATACTCTTCGACATCTGTAGATCCATCATAAGTTTGGATCATCGATAAATTCCCTAATTTAAACGCGGTGCTCTCAACAGACCCTGAATTACCATGGCTAGTACCCCCCTGAGGGTCGGAAAATTCTTCCTCTGATTCCGGCATGATTGCTTAATTTTTACTAACTACTTATCCAATCTTTTTCCAAGAAAGAAAATATTTGCTTTAAAAAAAATACTAAAACGCATCACGCATCATGAATAACAATACAGAGAAAAAAAAAATAATTTAAATTATAAGACTCAGTGGGAGTCTAATAACAACGTATTTTTAGAATTATGCTTCTTGAAATACTTTTCACCTAACATACGCAATGGAGAAAAAAAATAGAAAATCAATGCTAAATAAACATAAATACAATAATCAAATAATAATTCAACATTATTAAATGACAATAAAAATTCCTGTAAAAAAAACATGCACATAATTTGTATCAACCGTAAAATCCCGAATTAAAATGACATAAACAATATATAATTTTAAAATTAATAATTTCCTCAACAAAAAAAAAATAAATTTTGCTTTTTAGTTACCACAACAAAAACATTTTAAATTACCTCCACATCTTCATCATTTTTATTTTAACATCCCATAACTCTATCATTTAAGTAATAATGACCCCACAATACCTACTCATTTTAATTTTAAACAGCCCCACAACTCTTATCATTTTAATTTTTATTAACCCCACAACTCTTATCATTTTAATTTTAAACAACCCCACACCTGACACCAAATGTGAACTACCCCCGATTGTAAAAGTAAGATGTTAGTTTGAAAGGGAGACTTTAATAATTTCTGAATTGTTAAATTCAGAAACCAACCGAGGATAATACGACATATTTAAATTGAGTGGGTTCGTTGGGATTAATGTTAATGATACAAATTCAAACACTTCATTTTAACATAACACTTAAAATTATTTATTTACAAAATTAAACATATAAGAAATAATACATTTTTGGACTTACCCAAAATGAACACAATCACTAACATTCACAAAACACAAAAATAATTAAAAGTTAGAGTGACTCTTCAATTGTCTTCTCATTCTTCTGATTGCCCCGATTGACTTAAAATTCAGCCCTTTTATTACTTAAGCCCAACCCAAAAACGCGTCATACCCCTAGGAGCTTTACACTTAAGTATTTTTGACAACCAATGACAACAAAACTTTAAAAATATTAAAAGCTCCTTTTTCTAACTGAATTAGAACGACCCTCGCAAGGTTTGAAATTTATTAGTTTAACTCTGGATGTTTTAATGCACCCATAATGTTATCCACATGTTCCAAAGTATTACTAATTTATTACTACTCTTTAAGCAACACTATTTTAGAATTAAGTGTATTTGAGTTCTTTACTACTTCCAAAAATATTGAATTACCGAAAATAAATATCTCCCGGTCAGATTTAATATTAAGAACTTGCGAGAACCTTTCTACTAACTTACAATCTTTAACGAAATTAATTTACTAAATAAACATTGATTAAATTTTGAAAAACCCCAAATAATTACAAGTCGCTAATTTAAGGATGCTCACAGTCCGTTTTTCTTGCTTTTTTCCGGTTTTCGTCGGCGTCAACTTTGAAAAATTGCACCCCCGTGCGGTTTTAAAAGAAAGCGACGAAATTTGGCCCCTTTTATTTTCACATCCTGAGGATGGACCGTTGCCACTTTTAAGTCTCCAGGCGCAACGGTGGGGCGTCGCAGCGCCGGCACGCCAAGTGTAAAAATTTAGCGTTTTCTGGGGCAGCGAAAGTGCTCCAACTGTGCGGCTTCGATAAAAAGATCGGCAGGTGAAAAAAATCGCGGTTTTTCGATTTTCTAGCTACATACTACGCTTCATCGGGAAACGAGGGCTTTTTGGATATTTAATTTTTTTTCTGTACTTTTGGCGCCCTCAAATTGTTTGAAAATTCGTAATTTTTGATTTAGACCTCCTAGCGACGCCGAATATATTTTATTTACCTCCCCACTTTGCTCTTTATAACCAAAAAATCGGCATGTTTCAATTTTACCTCTGGACTTTGAAAAAAATCGCGAGGAATATGTTCAAAAAATGGAGCTAAGCGCGATAAGTTGGTTGTACCACTATGGCTCACAGTTTTCCAATCCGATTAAATTTTTCTACACTATCCGATAAAGAAATAATTTCTACATCCGGTAGCAAGTAGGGATTTTTTATTTTGGAAGGGGTTCGGAAGTTATGCCTAAATTTATCGGAAATGTAGCTATAATAAGCAAAATCTCCGTTTGGAGCCAAAATGTTGGGTCTGAAATTTTTCATAAAATAATTAATATTTTCGAAACTATTAGCACCACCGAGAAGTTATTACCATAAAATTCGCACCTCCTCCACCAAATTCCGCGAAAATTTTAATTTTCAGTCTAAAATTAAGCCGTCCAGATTTGTACCAAAAATTTCCCAAAACTTTGCGATTTTTTTTTCATAAAAAGTATTTAACCGATTTTAACCAAATACTTTTTAAAACGCGTCTATCGACGGTGTTTACTTTTGGTAAAAACTTGAAACCGGTAACTTTATAGTTTTCGAAAAAAATAAAAACCGATTTCCATTAAAAATTTCAAGCAAATTAAAGATAATAAAAAATGGATGAAATGTAGGTCATTTGCCCTCTACACCCACAAAAGAAATTTACATCCTAAAATTCTTTTATTATTATGTATGACATTTTAAATACGGAGCAGTCTAAATTATTATTTTATAGAGGTAATATTATAAAAAAAAATTAAAAAATTGATTAGCTATTTTTAATTTTCTGGTATTATATTTTGCCCTGGAAGAGCTGGAAAAAATCTTCCAACAACTTTGATCTTAGGTTTTTTTGGTCAATCTGTCTACAAAATTCCATTTCCCTAAAATAAAATCTCGAAGCTCTCCCTCTTACCGTTTTACTAATTTATTTATTTAAACAATTACGGTTTACGGCCTAAATAAATTAAGTCCGTTGTATTCTATATTCTTAAAATTTAGAAATACTCAATAAGAAATTGTCATTCCTACAAGTTCGAAACGCTTTTAGCCCGATATTATTTTATCATTTTATCGCTGCTGTTTTGAATAGGTGCAGGTGCAGTTTATACGCGCGATAGTGCATCTCTCGAATATGGATGTATCGAAGAAGGTCAGCTCCCTCTAGCAAAAAGTAGTGTAAATAAATAAATGAAGTGCGTAACCACTAAGCCACCATATGAATTATTGTAAAAGTACATACATACGCCATCTACAGGCATATCGCTTATTTTAGGCAAATATTATCATCTTAAGTAAATTTAAAAGCGGTTATAAAATGTATAAAGTTTTTATTCAAGGGGGATGTTGAAAGTTGAGGTTCAACTGTCAATAAAAACATTTATATGCAACCATATGTACACAAGTGTAAGGTGTCAATAATGTAACCTAAAAATAAGCAACCAGTATTCGATTCGGCTGATGTCTTTTTACGCGTACACATGTATAGTTATAACCCTAAAATAAAACTTATAAACTGCAATCATATTTAATATAAAACACTTCCAAACGAATATCCAACAATGATTTCCATTCACTAGCGAAATTCTTATCACATACACTAAATATTTGCCCCGTAAGAAAATATTTTTAATTCCACCACGCTTAACAGTTTTTGTTTATTATTACGGCGTGTACACCAACTTGGTACATTAATCTAAATAATCGAATAAACCTAGTTTAGTAGCGAGTTAAAATTCATTTAATTTTTATTACATCAAAATTCAATAATTAAGCGTAGGATCGTGGACATTTCGTCGAGGAAGTGGAGAGGCCTAGAATAAAGATTACCAAATTATTCAGCAGTTTTAATTGAAGTATAGAGTTTTCGGATTACAATATCAGGGAAATCCTTGAAATTAACCATTGCTGACAAAGGCGAGAAACCGAACAGGTCAGGCAAATTAAATTTCTACATCGAGAAAATGCAAGTTTACATTTAAATTTGAAGCTTATTAAAATTGCACCCTTGCTTGTCACTGCAAGTAATCCGAAAATGCTATATTAGTTTACCTTGTTGGGTTGCCGCTTGATCGGGCGATTTCATTCCTAAAAGATTGATTATTAATTTCATTAAATTTATTTCTGTAGAGGCATTTTCATCTGAAGAGAACCTTTCCTGCGCCGTACAGTTTATCCAAAGTTAGAATGTGGATTGCCGGCGAAATATTGAGTGAATCAAGCAGCTTTAATTAATGTTAGAAGGAGACAGAATAAAATTTGGTTTGAACCAAAATTCCTGCTGCCATCCACATTCTAGCTTTGGATAAACTGTAAGCGATTTTACCCGAGTGACCTTATTCTTGTACCGCTTTTCATTTACATAAAAAAATAAGAGTCTGTCCTTCTAGTCTCGTCGACAACACGATGTGGTCGGGTCCATGAATAAACCCCCTGTTCAACCTAATAATGTCGAGTTTTGCGAGTAGGCAACTAAAATTGGCGAGAGTGTTGCCACTATTTCAATAAAATTATAAAGTTGAAAAGTACGTAGTAGGAGTATATCGCAATTATTATAAAAGGTATATAGAATAATATTTACTAAAACAAACGTAGCGAAAACAGGTTATGATGTGTATTCTTTTTAAAAATAAGGCAACCAAAACTACCTGTTTGGTAACATACTTTGTTTTAAATTATGTTAAAAATGTTCTGAATTAAACGAAAAAAAAAATAATAGATATACTTTTTAAGTACTACATTCACTTAAAAATATAAAGGACGTTATAGGGTTTTGGGAGCATTTTGTACAAGAATGAAACTTATACCACATATAAAGAAGAAATAAATATACAATACTGTAAAATATTTCGCTCATTAGGAGACCGCTTTCGCAAAAAAACGCAATTGAAATTAATTTATTTTTGCACATTTAGACAACGATGCTAGTGTTTTCCTCGATGTTTCTAACAAAATAGTTTGGTTCCCTATGCCATTTATTTACTATGACCTATTGACTTTAATAGTATAAAATTTATACAATTAAATATATATATTTCTTATGACTTGATTAGAAATTAATTTTTAAGTATTTATTTTATTCAAATAAACCTATAATTTAAGAATATATTTTTTACAATTAAACAATTTTTACACAGTTGTCGTTTTTTGCAATTTTTAAACTATTTGATAAAAAATGACTTTTCCAGTTCCCTGGAGCTCTGAAACTTTTATTGCAAATTCAATGGTTATAGTTTTAATCGTTTTAAGAAGATTTGTAATATTACGGCGTCAATTAAAAATAAATTATCTTTTACAGGTTATCGTAAGACTTTATTGCACAATCAGGAAACATTGAAATTTTTACCTCTCAAACGAAACGTCCAAATTAAATGCACAATTATTAGTAAAAAGTAGAACCGATAAGGGACCTCGGTGGCGGCAAAGGGCTTGTAAATTCCTTCTATTTTTCTAGGACACACCTTCTGGCACTTCTAAGCACCTCCTATCAAGTAGGTAAGGTACTATTTACGACATTCGGCAAGTTATTTCTCCTTTGCTAGAATGTTTCGTTCCAGTATGTTACAAGAGCGCGTACCGCATTTATTTTTATGTGCACGGTGTTCGCGCCGGTTTTAGCTGTTTTTATATATAAACGTACGAACGCATGCAATGTGTGCGCATGACAATAACACCCAATGTGGGAAACATTTCAATCCAGTGTAAGTCACAGAGAGTCAGTCGCCAGATTACTTCTTGTTTGTAACAGTAACCATTGTCCTAAAGTGCCTTATAATAATGGTCATTTATATCTACAATCAGGTTAGTTCTTTTGGCGATTGCATTTGATTATTAACATAGATTCCACAAGGAAACCACCCTATTAGTTTTAACTTTTATTTTTTTAAATAATGTAAAATTTAATAAATGTATTTTTAATTCATATTTATTAAAGAAATTGGAAATATAATTAATATTGGCAGTATTTTAGTTAATTTTTGTAGGTTTAACTTATTTTTCATGTTTGCCCAAAAACACCTAGGAAAACGGTAAGGTCCTTTATTTAATACAGAAGCCCTAGTTCTAGACGGGTAGTACATCATCATTACTTGCACCAATCACAAACAAGCTCATTTCACGTGTGCTAAATATTGCTTTATAGGCAGGGTTCTCTTCAGATGAAAACGTCTCTAATAACTTACCGTCGAGTTTGTTTCTCTGGGCTTAAGTCAAAGCACTTATGTTGTAGCGTTATAGTTTTATCAGACGTTGTTGTTTATTCCATATAAGCTTGTTAAGTAGCGGCTTATGTTCAAATTATTAATTACACTTCCTCTCAACCTTCCCAGAGAATAACTGCACGATTATCATTTTTCTTAGTAAGTACGGTTTAAGATATACCTTGTTGATGGTCAGCTCCGATTTTAATTTATAATCAGGTTCACTGAGTCCTCTTTCGACATAAACTAGAAAATGCATTAATAATTTACACAAAAACTATCTTTTTCCCTTATGCATAAAAAAGTTAATATCACCGTCTGAAAAACAATTCAAATACGAATCCGAGGGTATGTAACTCATAGTTAGTTCTCGCGGTTTTAATGTTGAAATTTGCAATTAAAATTTGACTTGAAAGTTGCCACACATAAATAGGTTCTTATTTATTACACTCCTTATAGCTTTACAAATGACCACCAGAGGTCGTATCTGATCTGCGAAATCGCGAATATAATACTTACTTGTTTTTTTGCCGCGGGCACTGTTTATTTGCCTCGGAATTTTGGGGTTAATGATTGTGGTAAATTCAAATTTCCCGCCTAAAAGTCTGGGGAATTTGTTCCCTTCAAGTTCATAGTAACACAAAATCATGTCAAAATTATAACAAAGTATCTAGACTACTCAAAAGAAGAGGCGTAGGTCGATTTTTTTTCCGTTGTGTCAATACTTCGGATTTTTGTATTTAGTTATTGTTCTTTCTGTTTCATAAACATCAATTTTTATCAAGGCTACTTTGCGTAAATCTTTGTTTTGTATTAGCATCTATCTCGAAAATGAAGGTCATCATGTTCAACATTTGTTGTAAAATTAGACAGCTAGTTCTACGTTTTTTTATTTCCAAAAACACAAAACTTAAATAAATAACTTAAATTTGTATATTCGTTTAGAGTTCTTTGTTATGATTATTATATTCATTTTGAAAAAATTTCCTACGCCACTGGATTACTAGCGAGTTTTCCTTTTAAATTTTTAGTTGTAGCAACCTGCGTATTTGGTTGCCTGCATGTGAAACTACAATCATTTTAGCTTACCCTGTATGTATAAACAAGGATAAAACCACATTAAAATATACATATTGTACTCAATTGCTGAATTCAGCCAGTGGCCGAAATTTATACACGTTTTGGACTTTTATAAATGCTCAGAAATTATTAAAAATTTACCTAAAACACGTTCTGAGCATTTAGCAAAGTCCAAAAACGCGTTGTGAGTATAAATTTCGGCCATTCGCCGCATTCAGTAATTGAGTACAAGTACAGGTTGTCCCAAAAAGAAGTGATCAGAAGAAATTTAAAATAAAAAGCTTATCCATTTAAATTGGCCAAATAGTTTATGAACAGAATTTCGAATTAACGACATTTTCTAAGGGAACAAAATTCAATGATCCGTCAAAATAAAGCTGGGCTGTTCGGACTGTGCCCATTGGGTTTTTTGTCGATGAAATCTCGTCTACTTTCGACGATTTTCTTTTAATCACTTCTTTTTGGGACACCCTGTATACAGTTATCAGCAAAATTATGGAATAAATTCATTAAAACCCAAACAATTGATTTAAAACTATTGACTAAAAGTCTTTAGATTTAAAAGAACAGTTATTAAGTCTGCTTTCCCCCAAATGGACAAAGTGGAAACAAAACAGAAAGAACCTTTATCGGCATTGTATACATATATACAGGGTGATTCAGACCACCCGTGCCACCCATTTATCTCGAGATCGTGTTATCGTACATGGCCGAAATAAAAAATTGTATTACCAAAGTGAACCTAAAAAATCCATTGGTGAACTTATTTTTTTCCGGAACACCCCGGAACTATCCGGAACCGGAGGTAACTTTGATTTTTTAAATGGCAACATTGTTTGATTGGTCTTTCAAAAACAAATAACTTATATTCAAATATTTTTTTAATATTTTCCATAGTTTAGAATTTATTCGATAAATAAAAAAAAATTGTTAAAAAAAGTAAATAAAAATTGTTGCATATTTTGAAGAATTTTCTTTAAATATGGACAAGTATAATATTTAAAGTTGGTAAAATATTAGAATTTGTAGAAAGAGTTTATAAATTTATAAGTTCTTAAAAGACCTATCAAACCATACTTATATTTTTCCGGAACAACGCGAAACTATCCGGAACCGGATATCAATTTTATTTTTTAAATTGCAACATAGGTCTAGTTTGATGTGGTTTGATAGGTCTTTTCAAAATAAACAACTTTTATTAAAATATTTTTTTAATATTATCCATAATTTAGAATTTATTAGAAAAACAAAAAAAAAATGTTAAAAAAAAGTAAATAATAATTATTGCATATTTTGAAGAATTTTGTTGAAATATGGACAAGTATCATATTTAAAGTAGGTAAAACATTAGAATTTGTAGAAAGAGTTTATAAATTTATAAAAAATTTCAAAATATGCAATAATTTACTTTTTTTAACAATTTTTTTTTTCGAATAAATTCTAAACTATGAAAAATATTAAAAAAATATTTTAATAAAAGTTATTTGTTTTTAAAAGACCTATCAAACCATACCAAACTCGACCTGTTCTGGGTTGTTCCGGAAAAAAATAAGTACACCAATGGATTCTTTAGGTTCACTTTGGTAATTAAGTTTTTTATTTTAGTGATGTGCGATAACGCGTTCTCTAGATAAATGGGTGGCACGGGTGGTCTGAATCACCCTGTATACATTTCTATTAACCCAAAATAAAAGTTAAACAAACAGAAACTCAAGTCGATAAAACTGCGACTCTCAATAAATTTTTATTTATGAATAGAAAAATTTGAAATTTGGCTATGTTCTATGGTTCAAAGAAACAAATTTTATGTGCATTTTTTATTTTCGAAATCACTTCCGGTTTCACCGGAAACACCATGAACTTTGTTTTTTTAAACGTAACATCCGATATTTTTATTCATGGCTTAAAATACTTTTAAAAAAGAAGTATTTTTGAGATATTAGTTTTTATTCTTTGCGAAAAAATTTTTTTTTCAAAAAAAAAAAGTTTTCGAAGTCGGTGAAAATTACCAAAACTAATTCTAAATAATTCAAATACATAAAATAAATAATCGTTATAAAATCCTCTTTTTAAAAAGTCGAATGACCCGGCATCATTGCATTTAAAAAAAAGTGAGATATTTGATAAAATCTTCATTAACTAAGTTTAAAAATTAATAGTTCAAAAACCACTTAAATTTTTTTTCAAATTACAATTTTATTTAGGTATTTGAATTACTTAGAATTAGTTTTGGTACTTTTCACCGACTTCGAAAACCTTTTTTTTTTTTCGAAAAAAATTTTTTTTTCAAAAAAAATAAAAACTAATATCTTAAAAATACTTCTTTTTTAAAAGTATTTTAAGCCATGAATAAAAATATGGGATGTTACATTAAAAAAAACAAAGTTCATGGTGTTTCCGGTGAAACCGGAAGTGATTTCGAAAATAAAAAATGCACATAAAATTTGTTTTTTTGAACCATAGAAGATAGCCAAATTTCAAATTTTTTTATTCATAAATAAAAAAGTTATCGACGTGACCCGGTTTTCATTTCCACCCGGTATATATGTATATGTTATTCGCAATAGCCGAAAACGCCCACTGCCCGAATTTTTTACCCACAACGCGTTGTGGGTAACTGAATTTACCCACGACGCGTTGCGACTTCACGTTTGCGGACAGTGGGTAAATTTATTTACCCACAACGCGTTGTGGGTATATTTATTTACCCACAAGCGAACTAAAACTTTTTCGCTTTAGGTTCTACTTTTGTCCATGTCGGAATGTGGCGTTTTATCGATAGAGCGTCAAAAATAAAATGACATACTTAATAATAAAAATACTTTCATTGGAATAAAACTGAAAAGGAAAAAACTTAAGTCCTTGTTCTCGGAACAAGGACTTAAGTTCTTTCCCCGGAATATTATTATCGGAACAAATAAGGTTTTTTGTGAAAAGTGAAAAGTATTTTAGTTCTTAAATAGAAACAACGTGCTATTTGTTTTTGCACGGATTACTTCTGTGACACTTGGAATTGCATTTTACATTTTCCTTGTTTTGAGCCACAAAACATCATTGCTTCCTGTCGTACATTCACATGGGAAACTGGAACATCATTTGGAGATAAAAATGTTGAGGGGGATAATTGGAACTCATTCCGACTGAAAAGTTTTCTAGTTTACCATGTTTTGCACCTAGAACGTACAAATCCAAATCAGTTTTTTCGATTACTACAGCTACAATATAACGAGGAGCCAGGCGTCCACGATCAACATCCGGTATAGTTACCAAAACATTATCACCTACGCTAGCTGGAGGGAACTTGCGTTCCGATTGATCAAGCATTTTTTTAGCTTGCTTTTCCAATCCACGCTTACAACCTTTTCTTTCGATGTCAACTGCTCTTTTATTTCCACAAAGTTTGCATAGTGGCACATCATTATTAGGACTACAGCTCGCATGAAACTGTTCGTTGCATTCAATACACACATTTTCTGGGATGTACATATCATTACAGATATTGCATTTATTCATCTCTTCATTTTCGATCACCATGCTTCTGTTTTTGCTACTTACTTGTGTTTCATTTTCAAGTTCTTCATCCGAAATTTCAGAATCCGATTCTTCATGTGCCGTATTTGCTTTTTCCAAAGATTGTTCTATCAAACCCAGTTGTTCTTCAAGCTGCTCTTCAGTCTCAATTTTGTTTATGATAGATTTGTCTATGCATGTATCCAACAGTCCATTTCGTTATGAAGTGTCAAACAATGCTTCGTATGGTGTTCGTTTTATGCCTGTATGGAAACTTCGATTTTTTGTGCTCTGAATAATACGAAGACCTCTTGCCCAATTATTACAATTCGTTCTGGGTGAGTAAGTTTACCCACAACCCGTCCTGGGTAAACAAATTTACCCACAACGCGTTGTGGGCAAATAAATTTACCCACTGTCCGCAAACGTGAAGTCGCAACGCGTCGTGGGTAAATCTAGTTACCCACAACGCGTTGTGGGTATTGCGAATAACATATATATTTTTTAAAGTTTTCGACTTATTCTTTTATCAAAATTATTTACCCTCAAAGATTTTATACCATCTCAACAAAAATAAATTTTTAGTTAATTTATAATACTTTGTTATGCATTTCTAATTTTTGATAAATTAATTACAACAAAATACGATAATAAATACAATGATTATTCACTTAAAACATGTACTTAAAAATAAATGCATAAATAGGTATGTATTACACCTATTAATTATTATTTCTTGGTTGAAAAAAAAAAACAATTTAAATTTTTAACAATATTTATTGTAAATACAAAAAATAAAATTATAAACTTCATGGAATTTCTTGACACTCATACATAACTTTACAAATTCATTAAAAATAAATCACGGATAGAATTAGTCTAAAAATCAAGAAAATAATTTATAAAGGGTTTAGCGTTAAGTTGGACTTTAAAAAACGAAGCAGCACTAGTTTTTTTATTTAATTAAAAATTAGTAGCTATTTTTTTTATATATAGGCATATATCTTTTAACCTTTTTGATTTATTCTTTTATCAAAATTATTTACCCTCAAAGATTTTACATCATCTCAATAAATAAATTTTTAGTTAATTTATAATACATTAATACTTTATGAATTTCTAATTTTTGATAAATTAATTACAACAAAATAATATAACATTTAATAACTTAAGAAATTCTCATTAACATCATCCCGAAACTAAAATGATTAAAAAAACAATTTTGGTGAATAAAAGAAATCGTTTACATTGAGACATATACCGTAACACAAAACAATATAAAAGAGTGGGCCCATTACTTGACTTTTGGCACTTCGCAGTTAAGCATTACTGATTTGTTCCTCTGTTTTACATACGCTATTCTCGATGGTTCCTTGATTCGATGATTCTTAATACCCACACTCGGAGCTACAATCGCTGAAAGTTTTCTCGACAGGTATCTCTGTGTTATCAGTAGCCTTTGAAGCACGCATTTTACACATTTCCTTCCTTGCCTTGCAAGGTTTCATAAATCTTGGGTCCACCAGCATATCTCCAGTGGGACCAATAAAAATTATACCACAACAAATCTTTATCCTGTAAAAAATTGAAAATTCATGTAAGTAAACGGAATTCATTTTTGAGGGCTTATAATTATAACTTACTTTTTCCAATAATCCATATCAACGAAATCACTGACAGGTAAGCTCTCTCTCCTCTTAGCTTTCGATTTAGTTCGACGGCCAGTAACAACTTTGTCTTCGCCATCACTTCGCAAAGGACTTTTGGTAAGGATGGATATTTTGTTAGTACCATATTCCGAAAGACACTGGACATCAGCACCTTTACTTTTATCAGAAAGGGGGCTGCATTCCCTTTTAAAAGGCTTCTTCTTTCTAGCTCGTTTGTTTTTAAGTTCCACCTGCTTCTTATTTGTGTTATCTTTTCTCTCTCTCATATCCACTACCTGTTAGGAAGAGTGTCATAAATACATTTTATTTTTATACATTTTGATATAGTTTGCTGAGACGTGTAATTAACACAGTTGTATTTTATCAAATAAATAGGAAACAGATTATATTTTTTCGGAGGTTATACCTACAAATGGAGCCGAAAAAAAGAGTTTTCCTTAAGAGGATAGTCGGCTAAATTAAGGAATTATTCCCTTTTAATGTGTTTTCCCATAATTAAAAAGCAATCGACCCTCCGGAGTTGTATTATCCTGATACATCTGTGAAAAGGCTGGCAATAACCAAAATGTTTAACCGGATTTGCTCGTTATATCCGTACTCGTTATAACCAAGTTCGACTATATTTGAAATATGATCAAAGAGGGCTGTAAAGATAATAGCCCGCCAACGACCGTGATGAAAATTGTAGAGACATCTTTAACATGACAAATGCGTTTTGACTAAAATATCTACATAAGAAATATTTTGATCACACGGTCGCTATGTATAATTGGGTATAATCCAGGAACCAATTGACAGTTTTTATGATTGCCATAAACAATGATGATTGGTTGATTTAATTTTGTGACCCACTAAGATCCGAAACATGAATGTTTTTCAATTTCAAATAGGAGTTTTTTAATATTTCTAGTTAAATATCACAGTTTTAACTTACATGTCTCCAATTCTTCTCAGACCCTGCTGGCAATTTTCTCCAACGTTTCACCACTAAAACACAAGCATTGCATATTTCTCCTTGCCTTGATGTCGAAAGTTGGAAACATTTCATACAATCTTCTTCGTATTTTTTGCTGTCGGCGAATTTCGTACTAATAAAATAAGTTTTTATTAATATAAAAAGTTTTAATCATACCATACAAAAATTAATTGAAGAAAATTTCGGTTACTTACCTACTAGACTTGGTTTTGCAGATACAACAACCGGGGACAGACTTATGTACCTTTGGTTTATGGAAAACGGTAAACATTGCTGGGCTGGCTGAATTTTTGAAGTAGCTCACTAAATAAGCAAATCTAAAACCTAATTACAAAAAAATACTTTCAATTTGTATGACAGTAGTTGAGTATCTTTTAATATAAAATTAATACCGTACAACGAATTTTAAAATTAAAAATTTCAGGGTAAAATTTAAACTGAATTATTGCTAAAAACAAATTCTAATATTTTAAAGAAGTGAATCATTTAAAGAATTTTAACATACCAATTTATGAAATATGAGGTGTAGTAAATGCTTTTACAGTACCTTGGTTAAATTTTAAGACTTCGATGTTTACACTGACCACTTGGTTTTTATTACTGAAGAACTCAACGGAAATGTAGAACTGTAATGAAATCTTGGAGACGAAGATGAACATCTTATACGCATTTAAACAAGTGGTGGGGATAATTTAAATACACCATTCCAGGTAAACCACCTTAATGAGGAATTAATGGAATTCTAGGTAATAATCCAAAAATACTTTGGGGTAAATTAACGGTAATAATAGAAACAAAGACGTTTATTGCAGTTGTAATAAAATAGAAGACCTTTTGAGTACCATATTTTAAAAACTTTTAAAAATCAAAATTTATTACTGCTGTTGAAAATAATTTCTTGTTATTTTAAACATTTTAAGTAATTTTATATAGCAGATATTTATATGCTTTAAAAACAAGTTGTTTTTATTTGTTATCCGTCCATGATATACAGGGTGATTTTTATGTATAGAACCAAAACGCTCATGCCCCAATGGCTGAATAAAAAAATGAAATTTGGTGCGAAGCCTTGGTGCAAATATTTTAAGATGAAAAAACAAACATTTTATCACCCGGATTTTTGACAAGGCAGTCATCTTAAACTTTTTTAATTGGCAACATATGTCATGTAATACATCATTGGAAAGCTAATTAATTTTTAGTACCTTACGACAGTATATAAAATTATTGTTTAAATCATAAAATAAACATTAATAAAATTTTGTTATCCAACTTTAACTTTTTTGGACTGTCGAAAATTAATTTTCCTTTCTAAATTAAATTATTTTTTTTTTTTTTAAATAATATTTTATTTAAATAATTCAATAAAGTTTTAGTAGTCCCTTTTTTGAAGGCTAAAATATTTTTAATTATTATTTAATATTAAAATAAAAAACTCACTCTATTTTAAAGATATTTAATGAGCCAGAACGTTTTCGTCAACCAATGTTGACATTCTCAATGGCATTAAATAACAGAAAAATACAAACATGGTTGCTTAATTTGGAAAAAGAAATATAAAAAATATATCCGAAAATATAAATATTATATTTTGCGTCTACAGGCCGATTTAAAAACCGCTAAGCATTCGCTCAAGGATCCAAGGCAACCTGTAGAAAAACTTGGACCAAGCAGTCTGGGTCAAAAAGAATATCTAAAAAGCACGATTGGTAAATATCAATTTGTTCGTTCATTAAAGGTACATTTTCTTTTTGAAATTTAAGAATTTCCAATTGTTCCAGAAAATTGAGTTTAAATCTATTATTAGAAATATGTAAAATATTAAGATTTTGAGAAATATCATCATTAATTTTATGTTTTTGTTCAAAAATATGTTTGGCAAAATTTGATTTGTTTAAGTAACCTTTTTTTAAAGCATTTAAATGTTCACCGTATCTAATTTTGAAATTACGAATTGTTTGACCTATATAAACTGCATTACAAGAATTGCAGTTTAACTTATAAATGCCCGAGTTATCAAAAATATTTGTTGTTGGTTTCATATTAAAACATATTGAACTAATTGATTTATAAGGTCTAAAAAATTTTAATATCTTTATTATTGGCTTTAATGATTTTTAAAATATTTTAATTAAAATATTTTTATTTTGAAAGGAAAACAATAAAGTTAAAGTTGGATTTCAAAATTTCATCTATGCTTATTTTTTATGATTTAAATAATAATTTTATGGACTGTCGTAAAGTACTAAAAATTAGCTTTCAAATGATGTATTGCATGACATTTGTTGACATTCAAAAAATTTAAGATGGCTGCCGTGTCAAAAATCTTAAAATATTTTTATCAAGACCCCATTTGATCGCACCAAATTTAAAATTTTTTTATCAAGTCATTTGGGCATGAGCCCTTTGGTTCGATACATAAAAATCACTCTGTTTATTTAACTACAAACAAAGTTAAATAATGTAAAAGCCAAGAACAAAGAATGGTCTACTCCGGATTTTGTCGGAGAAAAACCTACATACTTTCATTTTAAAATTTAGTTTATTATGTTTTATCATAATAAGTATGTCAGAATAGGTTATGTTAGGTTGGTGGTTTATTATAGTCCAGGCCGTTATGAGTTGTAATAATTTTTTTAAAAATAATACCTAAGAAATATTGTATTTTGTAAAATTATTTAAGCAGTTTTTGAGATATTAATTTACGAACTTTTTTGAGTAACGTTTTTGCAAATAACTCTTTTTTTTATGGAAAGATGCCGGGTCACTTGGTTTTTCAAAAAGAAGATTATAATACGATTATTTTGGTATCCCATATGTAATAGGATGTAATTAATTTCCTTGTGCCAGTTTTTCATATTTTTTGTATTCGGGATTTTTCAAAATTTCAAAAAAAAATAAAAAATATATAACAAACATACTGCTTTTCTAAAATAGTCTTAAATTATGAACAAAAAAATTAGGTGTTACATTAAAAAAAAATAAAGTTGATGTAACT
Organism: Stenus bimaculatus; assembly: GCA_963971135.1. Classification (NCBI taxonomy): domain Eukaryota; kingdom Metazoa; phylum Arthropoda; class Insecta; order Coleoptera; family Staphylinidae; genus Stenus; species Stenus bimaculatus. The sequence continues at coordinate 41,026,615 of OZ020181.1, forward strand.
TCCGGTAAAACCGAAAGTGATATTATTGAAACATTTTAGTGCATAAAATATGTTTTCTTGAACCATTCAACATAGTCAAATTTTAAAATTTTATTTGCATAAATAAGGAAGTTATAGAGATAACCCGTGTTTCGTTTCCACCCGGTATATGTATATAAAGTTTTAAATCTTACAACATTTGTATGAAAAATTTTATGATCAAACCAACATTAAAAAAGCTAGTATGCAGAATTTTTTCCGCACCCTTTATATTTTTGTTACTGGAGACTAATGCCAAATAATTTTCTAAAGAAATTATTCCCCAATTCATTGAACTTGATTACGAAAATTTACAATATTTGTAATTTATACGTTTTAGAATTGACCGGAAGTTAAAACACGTGGAAGATATGTTGGGTCATGTGCGATTTTATGAAATTTCCAAAATGGAATTGAATGAAAGGCTGAAAGTAATATTTTCAGAAAAGTGCCTACTGAAAGGGATTAGTCAGAGATAGCTTTTGTGTAGTTTGTTTTTTGTAATTAACTTATTATGATAAGTATGAGAAAATATAAAATATCACCCTGTATTTAGAAATCAAACGGTATTAGTTGTAGTTGTTCTATGATGACTACCGCAAAGCAGTTTTTGTTTGGTTTTGGTCTGTTGTTTATAGATGTCAGATCCGGTCTTAAGACGCATTGTGCTCAGTAATCCATCCTACAAATTTTTGTAATGAATTTAGTGTCATCGCGCATTGTATTAAAGTGTATCAAAGTAATATTTATAACTTCTACAGTTGTAAACGCGTATTTTGTAAATATAAAAATATTTTATTACTCAATATGTGAACACAGCTCTTCTCAAACATCGGTTGCAAAAATACAAAAGTCAACTAAAAAAACAACAGTCTATTATTACATCCTTAGCTTCATCTTCAGGAAATTCTGAACAAAAAAAATTTAACTTTGATCTCCGCAAAACAATGATACATAAACATAAATTAGAAAATAGTTCATTTAGATTATTTCTAGAAAAATACTGCAAAAGATCTATCCCAAATGAAAGTAAGCTCCGAAAAAACCATTTCGAATCTGTTTACAAAGAAACTCTTATATAAATTAAAAAATTATTTAATTCCAATTTCATATGGTTCTATGTTGATGAAACAACAGATGCATGTGGTCGATAATTTATTTATAGGAGTGCTTACAGCTGATTGTCAAACAGAAGATTACCTAATAAGTTCAAAAGAATTGAATAAAACAAATAGTAATACCATATCAAAACTTATTAGTGAATCACTTACAACTTTTTATTTGCCTGAAGCAGTATCAAATGCAAAGATTTTATTGATGCTTTCAGATGCAATGTTAGCCAAACTACCACATTACTGGAAAAGCAAGGAATGCCATTAACACAATCTATTCAAGCAAATAATAATTTTAAAGAAACTATTAATAATGTCCCTGTAAGTATTTGAAATGAAGTTAAAGTAAAAACGCACGACGTTTACGATTATTAATAATTTGTAACTAGAATTATTTCGTATCTCAAAACAATTACTTATTTTTTTTTTTTCATATTGTAAGTTGTTTTAAATTTTGGTGCCTTTTTAGATTTTGATGGCTTTTAAGTGGCTTTTTAAACAAAGTATTGTGCTTTTTTAGATGCCTTTGTTTACATGTCTTTAGCCATAAAGTAAAATTAGATTTCAATGATGTATTGTATGACATATGTTGCCATTTATAAAAATTCAAGATGGCTGGCGTGTCAAAAATCCGAGCGATAAAAATTTTTTGTTTTCATCTTCAAATATTTGTACCAAGGCCATTTAATCCCACCAAATATCAATGTTTTTATCCAGCCATTTGGGTATGACGGTTTTGGTTCCATACATAAAAATCACCCTGTATACATATAAAGAAAATGTGCATAGTTATCCTAATGTAAGAAAATCAACAATCTTGAAAAATCTTGAGATCTATCCTTTTGGCTCAGGACGGATACCAGCATTTTTTAGTTCGCGGTATGATTAAGATACCATATTGCGAACTCTATGCCTATGTACAAACTCGTTGATAAGTAACATAATTCTTTATCTAGGATAAAACACTTACGTAACATTAGTTGCAAAGAATATGCATCACAAATGAAGTATATTGTTTGTAACAGTTACAAAACTTTTGTTATGTAATAGTGCTTTAGTTGTGATAAAACAGTTACGTAAATGATCGTTTTGTGTTTACTGGGAAGGGACCTAAGCTTTGTTGGCAAATATCGAGTATTTTACAAGTTTTATTAAAATGGAATTTTTGCTAAGTAATAATCCTAAACATATAGTTTTCTGTTCACCACCCCGCCAGCAGTTGTAGCGCTATGAACCTAAACCATAAAATGAATGAACACGAATTATTTCCGAATAACTGCCGATTTTTTACGAAATACCAAAATAAATTTACAGTGAGATTTTAAATATCTATTTATTAAAATTATATAATATGTACAAAATTATAATTAGTTCACCAATATAAACTAAATAAGGAAGTTCTTCTGCTTCTGTTGCCGTTCCCGTAGGTTCCCAACGTTGGATTACAGAGACACAGATAGAGAATTCAGAACTTTCATTGAATTAAAATTTCAATCACCTAAATGGCAAGATTAGGTTGTCTTAGGCTTCTGTTACCATATCCGTATGTTGAACTCCATTCAACAATGGATTATTGAAGCCGATATCATCATCGCTAGACGCAGGACATTCAAAATGAACACAGTGAAAAACCTAAACGAATTTTAAATGATTAATTAGGATTCTAAATATAATAAAATTTTATTTCGCTTACGTCATTCGTACTATTTCTTGTCCCGACAATTCTTATGAAAACAACAGGTATTGGTGAGAATTCGTTGATTTGCCAGGATTTACAGTCTTCTCGTGTACGATCTACTAAAATTTTCCAGTCCCAAAAATGTACAGAATATTCAATGTAATAGCTGTAAGATCTTTCATCACAGTCCAACAAAAGTAACCGTAAACTTGAAATTATACGCGGTGTTTTTTTTGGCCGGGGCCCGGGCGAGAAGGACACGCGCGGCCCGGAAAACCCGCGCGCGGTATAGGGTTGACCTGTAATTTATTAATATAATTATAAAAAAATACTAAAAAATAAAATCTTTACCTAGTTGAACTAAAATAGCTCCTGAACCCAATTTATAATACGTGTAGCCATAATTGAGATCGTATTGGTCGGTGCTTCCATTTAATAAAACATTCTGTGACCGACTGACACCTTCAATAACAACAGCGTTTTTTTCTAGAGTAGCAACATTGCCTTTAGGGGAAATAATATCACCAACGGTAGCGGGCATCTCTTCCTTATAGTAGGCTTCAAACGTTGTTAAATGGAACCACTAAATTTAAAAATGAAAAAATTGATATATTTAATTCTGGATTTACTAAAAATAATACCTTGTATATTGCAGTATTTGTGCCCACGATCTTAATGTACTGCACAACACGTTTATTGAAGAACAAAGTCTGCCATGATCTGCAGGAATAATCACTGTAGTCTATTTTAGTTTCATTTGATAATTTGATTGGGTACATCCCAAAGATGAGAATTAAATGAGTACTTAATAGTTTCTGAGAATAATTCGCTCAAAACATAATTTACAATTATTGTTCCCAAGAAAGGGAAAAAATGATGTCTATTTGAACTGTTTGCTGCGTGGCAGTTTCCAAAACTTCTTAGATATTTCCGTGCGAAATATGCAAAAACTAATTGCATCTTTATTTTCTTTAAGAAATTCTCTAGGACAGATTTTCTTAAAACTTGGAATAAGTTGAAATTTATCCCTAGTTTTATCAACAATTTTAAATTTTATAGCATTTATAGCATTTTTCAAGACTTTTTGGAAAATTTCGGGCGAATAACAATAAAGTAGCCTTTTTTACTTTCGAAAACAGTGAAATATATTCCTATTTTACCTATAGTGAGTAAAATAAATTAAAGAAAAAAGGTTATTTCTTTAAACAGTTAGTATACGTGATAAAAAACAATAGCGAAATTTTTTGAAAGATTTGTTTAAATAATAATTACAGTGCAGTTTTTCAATTACTTGAAGATTTTTTCAATTACTTGGGATGCTTAATTTATACCTGGAGATGAAAAAATTCAAGGAATTAGGGTAGTTATAATATATTTACAGCCGGGCTTGTTAATTCGGAGTTCGGAGAAAGCAGCCCATCCAAGAATATGAGAAGTAAATGAATATTTAAGAGTTTCTAAGAATAATCCGCTTAAAATCTAATTTTAATTACTTCCCAACAATAGAGAAAGAATTATCAAAAAACTAATTGCACCATTTTTAGTTTTTGTATATCTTTCTCCATTTTGTTACTACAGCAACCAACGATTGTTTTTTAAAAACCATTAGTACGTTTCTTAGCAATTTTTAAAAGAACTTATTTTTCTGTATGTAAATAAAATTCTATAAATAAATTTTTTATTGAATCTCGACAAATTTTTGGATAGTAAACATTATTCTGAAAAGAACTGTTTTATGAACCACGATTTTTTTTCAATTTTTAAAAAGTTAAAACAACTTCATAGTGCCATATCTTCTTAAGGAGTCGAAAAGAAAATACTAGTCCATAAGAAATTATTTGTTCATAATGATATTTACAATAACAATAATTTTTTGTGAGTTAATAAATAAAGGGATTTAACATAAAATAGCATTGCCGAACACAGAAAAATGTGCTCTTTTAAAATGTGTAAAGAAAACATACCGTTGCTAATAAAAACAATAGTTAGTTGCTATAGCAACAAAATTGAGAAAGACATGTAAAAACTATAATGTCAAAATATACACTGAAATTTGCTCAAAAACTATTGGAGTAACTTTTTTTTGTAACTCTTTAAATTAAAAAGTTACAGCTATACAGGGTGTCCCGAAATTAAGCGGCCAAACTTTAGGAGGCGATTCTACAACTAATTTTAAGAAAAAAACTTCCTATAAACATGTGTCCGATTTCGCTTCCTAAGAGAGCTACAGCCCTTTAAATATTGTGACTAAAACTAGGTTTTTTGTCATTTATTTGAAAACTGTTTGTAATAAAGATTTGAAATTTGGTGTGTAGACTAATACGTTTAAGATATATTTTCTCAATTTTTTTCAGATTTTTTGACAGCTCTGAAATTTTTTGAAATTTTTTGAAAGCTGTATATAAATAATTTATTAAAAAATTACTCTCAAATACGAGCACTAGTGGGAATCGCGGCCCTGTTCTTGATACCGGCCACGAACTTAAAATCTTTGCTTTTTACAACTTTTCGGATATTTTCGGGTGAAACATAATTTTTGGAATTTCGAAAAAATTGAAATTTGGTCCTATTTTAACTCCAGTGAGTTAATTAAATGTGTAAGAAGGAGAAGGAGATGGATATTCTTTAAAACATTTTGCAGATGCGATACAAAACAATCGCGTGTTTTTTTAAGTATTTGTTTGAAAAAGTAATATTTTCAATTGTTGAAAGGTTTGATGGAGAACATCCAAGAAGACGAGAATTACATTATTACTTAATTGCTTCTAAGAATAATCCGTTTAATCTAATTAACAATTGTTCCCAAATAATGGAAAATAGATAGCAATTTGAAACATTTGCTTCGTGAGAGATTTCAGGACATTTGGATATTTCAAGGCGAAATATCAAAAAATTAATTGGACCCTTAGTTTCTTTAAAAAATTCCCTGGGATAATTTGTTTTATGAAAAACAAATGATATTTACTATAATTTCATCTCCAGTGAATAAATTAATTGAGTAAGAAAAAAATGGATATATTTTAAAACATATTGCAGACGCGATACCAAAGAACAGTGAAATTTTTAAAGGATTTTTGTAAATTATTAACAGGCGTTTTATTTAATTATTAAACGGTTTTTTGGATATTACCAAGAAGTTGAAAATTAAATTAGTAGTTAATAGCTTTTATCTGCTTCCATACTACCGTGTGAGCTAAAATGATAGTGGTTTGATAAGTAGGCAACCAAATACGCAGGTTGGTACAACTAAACATTTAAAAATAGTACCCCTTAGTAATTCATTGTCGTAGCAAATATTTTTTTCAGAATGAATATAAAAATCATAACAAATTAATGATTCTAACCAAATACACAAATTTAAGTTTCTCATTAAGTTTCTTAGATTGTGAAAATAAAAAACGTAGAATAAGTTCTCCAATTTTAGAAAAAAATGTCAAATGTTGAAAATAAATTTTACCTACGCCTCTGCTTTTGTGTACTCTAGTTACTTTGTTATAATTTTGACATCAGTAGTATAGTGACACTTTATTCTCATTAGTGCTAATGAGGTCATTAAGTACTTTCTCTTAATGAGGGTCGTTAAGCTTTCTCTTAATGAGGGTCGTTAAGTGCTTTCTCTTAATGAGGTAATAAATGACATTGACCTTCCTGGAATATTTGTGATGATGTAAAAAGATTTTGGGATTAAGAAAAGAAATTTGATTTTTTTTAAAAAATAAGAAAAATCTTGAAGAAATAATCTGAATCTAGTTCAATAAAAATTTTATTTGATGAATTTGTGTCTGTTATTATTAAAATATAAAAATAAAAATTTTAATTTTCAAAAATAAGAAATATCTTGAAGAGATAATCTGAATCTGGTTCAATAAAAATTTTCATTTCTTTGATGATTTGTGTCTGTTATTATTATAATATAAAAATAAAAATAAAACTCTGAAAAACGATTTTTATATTATAAAAATTTTATATTTCAAAATTCAAAATCTTGTAGATGATGAGTATATATATTTTGCATAAGTTTAAAATTTAAATAATTATCTGAAAAAATTAAATGAAATGTGAAGGTACTTTTAAAGAAAAAAGAGTTTTAATTTTCAAGTAAAAGTATGTAAAATTACAAAAATGTAAATCACCTCTAAAATCATTTAGAAATAAGTACTTACTTTATATTTATTTTAAATATTAAATACATTTTATAAAAATTAAACTCGTGAATATGAAAGATTGTTAAGACCTTTGAAGTAATTAGTTAAATAATAATAAACTTTTTGAAAAGGGAATTGAATATTTAGGAAGTATTAAAGAAAACAAAAGGGTTTGATATTTATCTATGAGCCATTATAAAGACCTATGAAGTAATCAAGAAAAAGCAGTTAATAGATTTTATCGGAAAAGATAATTATTGGTTTTCAAGGGATTAGTACGATAATGAGTTAAATACTACGATTTTTATATTATAAAATTTTATATTTCAAAATTCAAAATCTTGTCGATGATGTGTATATATATTTTGCATCAGTTTAAAATTTAAATAATTATTTAAAAAAATTAAATGAAAAGTGAAGGTACTTTTAAAGAAAAAAGAGTCTTAATTTTCAAGTAAAAGTATGTAATATTACAAAAATGTAAATCACCTCTAAAATCATTCAGAAATAAGTACTTGCTTTATGTTTATTTTAAATACATTTTATAAAAATTAAACTCATGAATATGAAAGATTGTAAAGATCTATAAAGTTATCAAGAAAAGCAGGTAATAGTTTTTACCGGAAAAGGTAATTGTTGGCTTTAAAGGGATTAGTACGGCGGCGACTAAAATTATATGACCATGAGTTAATAATATACTTAAAAAAAAGGAATTAAAAAAGAAAAAAGAGTTTTAATTTTCAAGTAAAAGTATGTAAAATTACAAAATGTACATCACCTCTAACATCATTTTTTATGTTTGTTTTAAATATTAAATACATTTTATAATATATATTCATGAACATGAGGCATTGTAAAGATCTATAAACTGATCAAAAAAAAGAAGGTAATACATTGCACCAGAAAAGGTAATTCTTGGTTTTTAAGTGTTTAGTAGGCCAACTAAAATTATGACTTAATTCTTTTTTAAATATAAAATATTTTAATTTCATAGTTAAATAATTATTTAATGTTAACGTAATGTTAAATCTAAACATTTTCTAAACAAATGCTGAAGGATTGTAATTATGGTCAATCAAGGGCTTAGTACGATTTCTAATTTATGACGTAACTCATTTTTGCTATATAATCTGTAGTACTTTTGGTAGACCTCACTTAAATTTACTGTTTAGTGATTGAAGTGTGCTAACAGAGTATCGAGATAATAATGGTGCCAATAGAAGGGTGTGAATTACTACCATTCATACCACGGGTGATTTACAATAGCGACAGGTATGAAGATGTAGATACATACTTCGAAAGGGGATACCCTATAGAAAATACTGTCAGAACCTACTGTTCTGAGTTTGTGATAGTAGGAGTTCGGATGGCCAATTTCCCTGAGGTATTCAAATATTTTACATGTACATCGTGTTACTTTAATACGATAATACATCAATTTGAGATGAACCAGATCAACCGATTAACGTTCCATCATACACATAGGAATGAGATTTACCTATGTAACAAGTGCGGGGACTCATGCCATAGGGAGGTATGCTTCGACGACGATCCTATAACACCTGATAGTGACATAAATACAGTAATAGTAGCCACCGTAAAAAACGCATACCAGCCAGGAGTAGTGCGGATTCCGGGTACATTCCCCAAAATAGTTGATGGGTGTATATTATATGACATTTAATTTAAAAAATAGTATATTATATAACAAGGTACGATAATAAGGTACGATTAAATATTAATATTTATGCATTTTTTTAGTAAATATTTCTATCGCAGATACCGTTGATTTTTGGTATAGCATGCGCTTCAATCAGGAAACACCAACTTTGCGCTCTTAATACACAAATAACTATTTTATAGTAAATATACTTTTTTTTCTGTCAAAATGTTTCTAAAGTATGTATGTGCGAAAATATTTGGTTTCACATTTAAAAATGTTTTTTTATTGTGTTATTATGTGTTACGATTTTAATATTTATTTGTTAACTAGATTTTTATTTCATTTTTTAATGTTGTAATTGTTATAGCAATGTCATAATTAAAATAAAATTATAATAACACGCAGTATTTTCATTACAAGTAACACTATTTTCAATAATTTTATTTGTATTATTATTACAAGTCAATACAAATTAATGTTAATACAATTAAATATTAACATACTTTGGTCTTTCGAATCTTAAAATCATTGAGTTTGACTTTTTCTTCTTGGTGGAAAAGTTTTGGTTTTTCAAAAAAATATTAATAATTTCAAAAAGGAGATTCCTTCTGTTGTTTTCAAGTGGATCGAGTCTCTCTCAGTTTGAGTTCCAGTTTCCTATTTAAAAAAGAAAAAATCTTGACAGGAGTTGAGAGGATTTGAAATTTATCAATTAAAAAATATTCACGAAGTAATTAAAGTAAGACAATTTTCTTACAATATTTAGTAATGGAAGAGGTAAGTCTTAATTTATTCATTCAAAATCAATTATAACAATTTTCAAATTTCGTAAATAATTTAAATGTCAATAACTTAAATAATGATACGTGGAAGTGATGATGGGTTGGGGACCAAAATAAAAAGCAAGCTTTAATTTTCTGCGACTAGTTTCGAAATTTTATTGAGTCCTTCCTCAGGCTATAGAACAAGAATTACATACAATTAGTATATTAAATAACACAATACCACATAAATTACACTAAATTATACATTAAAATTATATATTTAACTTAATTTAACAAATAATTATGTGAATTGAATTAAGTGGTGGCAGATTATTCTTATGTGAGACATCTTTTAATTAATATTGAACATTTTTAATTAATATCTATGACGATAAAATTAATTCATAAAGTTAATATATGTACCTTTGAAAAATTATGAAGCTCTTTGTTATTGATGGATTGATTCATGAAGAATATTGTACTATGCTAAACACGTGGCTTTTCGTGGATGTTGTTTTGTTAAAGATGTTGTCAATACCTCCAGATTGTACTATTAGCAGACTTGTGGTGTTAATTTACTCTTAAAACTAGTTAAATTTCCTTCTCGCTTATTTATAGCAATTCACAATTAACGTTGACGAAAACTCACAAAACGCTTACAATGGACGATACGTAGCTCAAAGACAAGACAAAATGGACGGTCTTAAAACGTACCTGCGTTGGATTTTATAAAATAAGTTAAGTAGGGATTACCAATGCTCCATCTGCCGAATTCAGATCAAAGCCTTGAATCAACAAAATTAGGAATCTGTAGTGTGATGTATATGTGGTTGCTATTTAACATTGAAATTTATATAATCTAATTCTTTTTTAATACTTTTTTAATAAGTTTTCATATATGGGGCTTATATTCAACATATCCGTTTTTAGGTTTACATTATTATGGTGTTCCTTAATTTTTAACGATTCCAAGGTAATTCGTTTTTTGAAATTTGATTCTCTACCGATTATGGATGTCTTATCAAAATTGAAATCATGTGAAAATGTGAAATGGTGAAGTGCTAAGCCAGTTTTGTTGTCTTTATCCTTAAATTTATCATAACAACTGTATTTGTGTTGGTAAATTCTACTTTTTAAATGTTGTCCAGTTTGACCGATATACACTTTATTACAATTTTTGCAGGGTATTTCATACAATAAATTGGAGTCAAGCTCTTTTGGTATTTTGTCTTTTAATTTGGTATAAAGACTTTCTGTTTTATTTGTGTTATAATATGCTAATTGTACGTTATAAGGTTTTAGTACACTATCTACTCGGTAAGAGACATTTTTAATATATGGGAATTTATGATAGGTTGGTTTAGATTGAAGATCTATTGAATCATTGATTGTTGACTTGTTATTATTTAATAGTTTATTGATTTCTTGTTTATATATTTTATTTAATAATTTTGTTGGATAATTATTATAAATTAGTGTTTCAAATATTATTTCTTTGTTTTTATTCCAAAAGATATTGTTACTTAATTTCAACATTCTGTTAAAAAGGCCTCTTATTGCTCCAATTTTTTGAGAATTCGGATGATGTGAATAAAAATTTATGAAAATTTGTGATGCAGTTGGTTTTTTATACCAGTCTGTTATGATTAAATTATTAACATTAATTAATTTTATATCTAAGAAGGGAATGCTTTTATTAATTTCTGTTTCATAAGTAAATTGCAATTTTGGGTGAAATGAATTGAAATGATTCAATAATGATAAAACATCACTCTCTGGAATTATAGTTATTGTATCATCAACGTAAAACTTAATAAACGGGATGTTAATATTACTAAGACTTAATGTTGTTGTTATTAATTCATTCATAACGAATGCTGCTAACACCGGACTAGCAGGATTACCCATAGGGCTACCATCTAATTGTTGATAAAAATTACCTTGGAATTGGAAATAACTAGTATCAAAATATAAATTTAACATTTCAAAAAACAGTTTTTTTGTAATATTGGTATAAGCCGCTATATGTGTCCACTTCTGATTCATAATTTTGATGACTAACCCTTTAGGAATGTTTGAAAAAAGAGACACCACATCAAAAGAAACCATCACGTGACTTTATTTCATTTTTTAATGTTGTAATTGTTATAGCAATGTCATAATTAAAATAAAATTATAATAACACGCAGTATTTTCATTACAAGTAACACTATTTTCAATAATTTTATTTGTATTATTATTACAAGTCAATACAAATTAATGTTAATACAATTAAAGATTAACATACTTTGGTCTTTCGAATCTTAAAATCATTGAGTTTGACTTTTTCTTCTTGGTGGAAAAGTTTTGGTTTTTCAAAAAAATATTAATAATTTCAAAAAGGAGATTCCTTCTGTTGTTTTCAAGTGGATCGAGTCTCTCTCAGTTTGAGTTCCAGTTTCCTATTTAAAAAAGAAAAAATCTTGACAGGAGTTGAGAGGATTTGAAATTTATCAATTAAAAAATATTCACGAAGTAATTAAAGTAAGACAATTTTCTTACAATATTTAGTAATGGAAGAGGTAAGTCTTAATTTATTCATTCAAAATCAATTATAACAATTTTCAAATTTCGTAAATAATTTAAATGTCAATAACTTAAATAATGATACGTGGAAGTGATGATGGGTTGGGGACCAAAATAAAAAGCAAGCTTTAATTTTCTGCGACTAGTTTCGGACTTTTATTGAGTCCTTCCTCAGGCTATAGAACAACAATTACATACAATTAGTATATTAAATAACACAATACCACATAAATTACACTAAATTATACATTAAAATTATATATTTAACTTAATTTAACAAATAATTATGTGAATTGAATTAAGTGGTGGCAGATTATTCTTATGTGAGACATCTTTTAATTAATATTGAACATTTTTAATTAATATCTATGACGATAAAATTAATTCATAAAGTTAATATATGTACCTTTGAAAAATTATGATGCTCTTTGTTATTGATGGATTGATTCATGAAGAATATTGTACTATGCTAAACACGTGGCTTTTCGTGGATGTTGTTTTGTTAAAGATGTTGTCAATACCTCCAGATTGTACTATTAGCAGACTTGTGGTGTTAATTTACTCTTAAAACTAGTTAAATTTCCTTCTCGCTTATTTATAGCAATTCACAATTAACGTTGACGAAAACTCACAAAACGCTTACAATGGACGATACGTAGCTCAAAGACAAGACAAAATGGACGGTCTTAAAACGTACCTGCGTTGGATTTTATAAAATAAGTTAAGTAGGGATTACCAATGCTCCATCTGCCGAATTCAGATCAAAGCCTTGAATCAACAAAATTAGGAATCTGTAGTGTGATGTATATGTGGTTGCTATTTAACATTGAAATTTATATAATCTAATTCTTTTTTAATACTTTTTTAATAAGTTTTCATATATGGGGCTTATATTCAACATATCCGTTTTTAGGTTTACATTATTATGGTGTTCCTTAATTTTTAACGATTCCAAGGTAATTCGTTTTTTGAAATTTGATTCTCTACCGATTATGGATGTCTTATCAAAATTGAAATCATGTGAAAATGTGAAATGGTGAAGTGCTAAGCCAGTTTTGTTGTCTTTATCCTTAAATTTATCATAACAACTGTATTTGTGTTGGTAAATTCTACTTTTTAAATGTTGTCCAGTTTGACCGATATACACTTTATTACAATTTTTGCAGGGTATTTCATACAATAAATTGGAGTCAAGCTCTTTTGGTATTTTGTCTTTTAATTTGGTATAAAGACTTTCTGTTTTATTTGTGTTATAATATGCTAATTGTACGTTATAAGGTTTTAGTACACTATCTACTCGGTAAGAGACATTTTTAATATATGGGAATTTATGATAGGTTGGTTTAGATTGAAGATCTATTGAATCATTGATTGTTGACTTGTTATTATTTAATAGTTTATTGATTTCTTGTTTATATATTTTATTTAATAATTTTGTTGGATAATTATTATAAATTAGTGTTTCAAATATTATTTCTTTGTTTTTATTCCAAAAGATATTGTTACTTAATTTCAACATTCTGTTAAAAAGGCCTCTTATTGCTCCAATTTTTTGAGAATTCGGATGATGTGAATAAAAATTTATGAAAATTTGTGATGCAGTTGGTTTTTTATACCAGTCTGTTATGATTAAATTATTAACATTAATTAATTTTATATCTAAGAAGGGAATGCTTTTATTAATTTCTGTTTCATAAGTAAATTGCAATTTTGGGTGAAATGAATTGAAATGATTCAATAATGATAAAACATCACTCTTTGGAATTATAGTTATTGTATCATCAACGTAAAACTTAATAAACGGGATGTTAATATTACTAAGACTTAATGTTGTTGTTATTAATTCATTCATAACGAATGCTGCTAACACCGGACTAGCAGGATTACCCATAGGGCTACCATCTAATTGTTGATAAAAATTACCTTGGAATTGGAAATAACTAGTATCAAAATATAAATTTAACATTTCAAAAAACAGTTTTTTTGTAATATTGGTATAAGCCGCTATATGTGTCCACTTCTGATTCATAATTTTGATGACTAACCCTTTAGGAATGTTTGAAAAAAGAGACACCACATCAAAAGAAACCATCACGTGACTTTATTTCATTTTTTAATGTTGTAATTGTTATAGCAATGTCATAATTAAAATAAAATTATAATAACACGCAGTATTTTCATTACAAGTAACACTATTTTCAATAATTTTATTTGTATTATTAATACAAGTCAATACAAATTAATGTTAATACAATTAAAGATTAACATACTTTGGTCTTTCGAATCTTAAAATCATTGAGTTTGACTTTTTCTTCTTGGTGGAAAAGTTTTGGTTTTTCAAAAAAATATTAATAATTTCAAAAAGGAGATTCCTTCTGTTGTTTTCAAGTGGATCGAGTCTCTCTCAGTTTGAGTTCCAGTTTCCTATTTAAAAAAGAAAAAATCTTGACAGGAGTTGAGAGGATTTGAAATTTATCAATTAAAAAATATTCACGAAGTAATTAAAGTAAGACAATTTTCTTACAATATTTAGTAATGGAAGAGGTAAGTCTTAATTTATTCATTCAAAAACGAATTTTATTGGAAAATCAATTATAACAATTTTCAAATTTCGTAAATAATTTAAATGTCAATAACTTAAATAATGATACGTGGAAGTGATGATGGGTTGGGGACCAAAATAAAAAGCAAGCTTTAATTTTCTGCGACTAGTTTCGGACTTTTATTGAGTCCTTCCTCAGGCTATAGAACAACAATTACATACAATTAGTATATTAAATAACACAATACCACATAAATTACACTAAATTATACATTAAAATTATATATTTAACTTAATTTAACAAATAATTATGTGAATTGAATTAAGTGGTGGCAGATTATTCTTATGTGAGACATCTTTTAATTAATATTGAACATTTTTAATTAATATCTATGACGATAAAATTAATTCATAAAGTTAATATATGTACCTTTGAAAAATTATGATGCTCTTTGTTATTGATGGATTGATTCATGAAGAATATTGTACTATGCTAAACACGTGGCTTTTCGTGGATGTTGTTTTGTTAAAGATGTTGTCAATACCTCCAGATTGTACTATTAGCAGACTTGTGGTGTTAATTTACTCTTAAAACTAGTTAAATTTCCTTCTCGCTTATTTATAGCAATTCACAATTAACGTTGACGAAAACTCACAAAACGCTTACAATGGACGATACGTAGCTCAAAGACAAGACAAAATGGACGGTCTTAAAACGTACCTGCGTTGGATTTTATAAAATAAGTTAAGTAGGGATTACCAATGCTCCATCTGCCGAATTCAGATCAAAGCCTTGAATCAACAAAATTAGGAATCTGTAATGTGATGTATATGTGGTTGCTATTTAACATTGAAATTTATATAATCTAATTCTTTTTTAATACTTTTTTAATAAGTTTTCATATATGGGGCTTATATTCAACATATCCGTTTTTAGGTTTACATTATTATGGTGTTCCTTAATTTTTAACGATTCCAAGGTAATTCGTTTTTTGAAATTTGATTCTCTACCGATTATGGATGTCTTATTAAAATTGAAATCATGTGAAAATGTGAAATGGTGAAGTGCTAAGCCAGTTTTGTTGTCTTTATCCTTAAATTTATCATAACAACTGTATTTGTGTTGGTAAATTCTACTTTTTAAATGTTGTCCAGTTTGACCGATATACACTTTATTACAATTTTTGCAGGGTATTTCATACAATAAATTGGAGTCAAGCTCTTTTGGTATTTTGTCTTTTAATTTGGTATAAAGACTTTCTGTTTTATTTGTGTTATAATATGCTAATTGTACGTTATAAGGTTTTAGTACACTATTTACTCGGTAAGAGACATTTTTAATATATGGGAATTTATGATAGGTTGGTTTAGATTGAAGATCTATTGAATCATTGATTGTTGACTTGTTATTATTTAATAGTTTATTGATTTCTTGTTTATATATTTTATTTAATAATTTTGTTGGATGATTATTATAAATTAGTGTTTCAAATATTATTTCTTTGTTTTTATTCCAAAAGATATTGTTACTTAATTTCAACATTCTGTTAAAAAGGCCTCTTATTGCTCCAATTTTTTGAGAATTCGGATGATGTGAATAAAAATTTATGAAAATTTGTGATGCAGTTGGTTTTTTATACCAGTCTGTTATGATTAAATTATTAACATTAATTAATTTTATATCTAAGAAGGGAATGCTTTTATTAATTTCTGTTTCATAAGTAAATTGCAATTTTGGGTGAAATGAATTGAAATGATTCAATAATGATAAAACATCACTCTCTGGAATTATAGTTATTGTATCATCAACGTAAAACTTAATAAACGGGATGTTAATATTACTAAGACTTAATGTTGTTGTTATTAATTCATTCATAACGAATGCTGCTAACACCGGACTAGCAGGATTACCCGTAGGGCTACCATCTAATTGTTGATAAAAATTACCTTGGAATTGGAAATAACTAGTATCAAAATATAAATTTAACATTTCAAAAAACAGTTTTTTTGTAATATTGGTATAAGCCGCTATATGTGTCCACTTCTGATTCATAATTTTGATAACTAACCCTTTAGGAATGTTTGAAAAAAGAGACACCACATCAAAGTCACGTGATGGTTTCTTTTAATTCACACCCTTATATTGGCACCATTATTATCTCGATACTCTGTTAGCACACTTCAATCACTAAACAGTAAATTTAAGTGAGGTCTACCAAAAGTACTACTCATTATATAGCAAAAATGAGTTACGTCATAAATTAGAAAACGTACTAAGCCCTTGATTGACCATAATTACAATCCTTCAGCATTTGTTTAGAAAATGTTTAGATTTAACATTACGTTAATATTAAATAATTATTTAACTATGAAATTAAAATATTTTATATTTAAAAAAGAATTAAGGCATAATTTTAGTTGGCCTACTAAACACTTGAAAACCAAGAATTACCTTTTCTGGTGCAATGTATTACCTTTTTTTTATAGATCTTTACAATGCCTCATGTTCATGAATATATATTATAAAATGTATTTAATATTTAAAACAAACATAAAAAATGATGTTAGAGGTGATGTACATTTTGTAATTTTACATACTTTTACTTGAAAATTAAAACTCTTTTTTCTTTTTTAATTCCTTTTTTTTAAGTATATTATTAACTCATGGTCATATAATTTTAGTCGTCGTCGTACTAATCCCTTTAAAGCCAACAATTACCTTTTCCGGTAAAAACTATTACCTGCTTTTCTTGATAACTTTATAGATCTTTACAATCTTTCATATTCATGAGTTTAATTTTTATAAAATGTATTTAAAATTAAAATAAAGCAAGTACTTATTTCCGAATGATTTTAGAGGTGATTTACATTTTTGTAATTTTACATACTTTTACTTGAAAATTAAGACTCTTTTTTCTTTAAAAGTACCTTCACTTTTCATTTAATTTTTTTAAATAATTATTTAAATTTTAAACTGATGCAAAATATATATACACATCATCGACAAGATTTTGAATTTTGAAATATAAAATTTTATAATATAAAAATCGTAGTATTTAACTCATTATCGTACTAATCCCTTGAAAACCAATAATTATCTTTTTGCACTTTCTATATATAATGAGCTAGTTTAGTCCTTATTGATAGAGACTAAAACGTCACATTTCCTGTCTCTTGTCTAATTTTACTTTACTCCCTGTCTTGTCATTACTTTACTCCCGCCCACGTCATTTGTCATCACTTTACTCCCGCTCACGTCACTTGTCATTAAAAATTAAAATTAGTCATAATCTTGTAATTTGTCTGAATTTGCCGCGAAATCACAATCGTTGCAAACTTCAGTCTAGTCTAAACACCACCAATATATTGAGTGAATTCTAACCTCTAATAAATTTATTTGGTTTGGTTTGGAACGGAACGGAACTTGATTTTTATTCTGGGGTCGGGGATTGTATTATGTACGGTTTATTATTTTATAGATTGATACTAAATTTTAAATTTAAAGGTGTTTTAAGTGTACACAGAATCGATTCAATCAGTTAGATCTGTAAATGTGGCAAAATCTTTTAAACTTGGTAAACTTTATTCCTGCATCAAAACTTACCTACTTTATTTATTGTGAAGTTAATTATTATTGTTTTAAATTTATAAAATCAATTACAATAATTATAATATTAATCTACAATTATCTATATTTTATGAAAGTTGCTGTATAAATCATTATGACGGGCGAATAAAAATAGCCGTCGCCGTCCGATGACAACCGATATTAGTCACAGCGATAGCCATATAATTAAATTATTGTGGAAACTTTTACCTATTAAAAAAGTGCAAAAAATTCTATATGCACCGAGGTAGTAAAGTGAATTTAATCCCTCCTCTGATTGTTTCCCTCGGCTTTGCCTCGGGAAACAAAACATCGTCGGGATTAAAATCAGTCACTTTACTACCTAGGTGCATAAATAACTATTTCCGGTAAAATCTATTAACTGCTTTTTCTTGATTACTACATAGGTCTTTATAATGGCTCATAGATAAATATCAAACCCTTTTGTTTTCTTTAATACTTCCTAAATATTCAATTCCCTTTTCAAAAAGTTTATTATTTAACTCCTTGTCGAACTAATCCCTTGAAAACCAACAATTACTTCAAAGGTCTCTTAACAATCTTTCATATTCACGAGTTTAATTTTTATAAAATGTATTTAATATTTAAAATAAATATAAAGTAAGTACTTATTTCTAAATGATTTTAGAGGTGATTTACATTTTTGTAATTTTACATACATTTACTTGAAAATTAAAAACTTTTTTTTCTTTAAAAGTACCTTCACATTTCATTTAATTTTTTCAAATAATTATTTAAATTTTAAACTTATGCAAAATATATATACTCATCATCTACAAGATTTTGAATTTTGAAATATAAAATTTTTATAATATAAAAATCGTTTTTCAGAGTTTTATTTTTATTTTTATATTATAATAATAACAGACACAAATCATCAAAGAAAAGCAAATTTTTATTGAACCAGATTCAGATTATCTCTTCATGATTTTTCTTATTTTTGAAAATTAAAATTTTTATTTTTATATTTTAATAATAACAGACACAAATTCATCAAATAAAATTTTTATTGAACTAGATTCAGATTATTTCTTCAAGATTTTTCTTATTTTAAAAAAAAAAATCAAATTTCTTTTCTTAATCCCAAAATCTTATTACATCATCACAAATATTCCAGGAAGGTCAATGTCATTAATTACCTCATTAAGAGAAAGCACGTAACGACCCTCATTAAGAGAAAGCTTAACGACCCTCATTAAGAGAAAGTACTTAATGACCTCATTAGCACTAATGAGAATAAAGTGTCACTATACTACTAACCAGTTAGACACAATTGAACACTGACCAAGGACTTTTCGTGTCTTTTGGACAAAGGAATGTTAATATAAAGACTAATAGCTTCCGGAAAATGATTCAATTGAAAAATGTAATTGGCCAGGATTCGAACCTGGGACCTCCAAATCTCATGTTTGGTGTGATAACCACTACACTACCTAGGACCTAATTTCGAGAAATTTCTCGAAAGTTGAAAGAAAAAAGAATATTTTGGTTCCCAAACCAAGTTCCTACTTGTTGGATAGGAAGACCCAGTTTTTGTACGAGTTCCAGTTTCTGCACGAGAGTTGCAGTTTTTGAACGAGAGTTCCAGTTTTGACACGAGAGTTCCAGTTTATATCCGGTGTCGCTGAGTCATCAAAGTGTAAATTGTGTAAAAGCAATTTTGTAAATCGTGAAATCGAAATAATGGATGTTGGATTAATTAAAGGTTCAGGAAGCTATGAAGATTATGAAATCTTTTAGTCCAAGCTCCCATAACAAAAATCCGTACCTCATAAAACACCAAAAATTAAATACGTGAAAGTGATAAAAAACCATGCAAAATTTCTTTTAAGCCAGTCAGACTACGTTTTATTTGTTATCTAATATTCAAATTCAACAAATCTTTATTGACACATATATACAATACTATACAACAAGTTGTACGATTCCACAAGGGCCATAGACCTTTAAAGGTCCTTCAGCCTAATTAAATTAAAAATAATTATTTTCAAACAAAATTTTTTGATTGTACTATTTATATCAGCGGGATAAGTATATACAATATATATAAAAAAAGACATATCTTGATATGGAATGGGTTGAGTCTGTATGTTGTTTGTTTAATTTAAAAGTTCCCTAATTGAATCGGCAAGATTTTTGTGTGCCTTCTTTTTTCTAAAGGGGGGTAGCTGGAAGACACAGAAGGTCCATACTTTCAATATTAATTGGTTTTTCCACAAATTTTTTGACGATTTTCTTCCTTTTGGTTTCGACAGGTTCTATGTGAACAGTTTCATAAAGGTGTGCGTTGCTGACATTGAAAATTGGATTGTTGCGGTTTCTTATCTTCGTAATGATCCTAATACTAGCTCTTTCGGCTACATTGATGTTATTGATTTTAACGGGAGGAGCATTTAGCAATAGCGGAGTTGCATAGTCAAGTAGAGGACGCCATATTGATTTGTAGATCTTGGTGGCACAATTAGTACTAATTCCTTGATTGGGGTAGGTAAGGTTTCGGAAATACTTGGCTCTTTGCTTGCAATTTGTTTTAATGTTGCTGCTATGATTTTTAAAAGTAAGTTTATTGTCGAGCTGGACCCCTAGGTATTTTACAGAGGGAGAGGTACTAATATTTTGGTTCAAGAAAAGTATTGAAGGGGAGTTGGGATTTGGGGTGTGGTTGAATATTAGGAGGTGGGATTTGTTGGGGTTGGGTAATAGTCGCCACTTTTGGAACCAAGTAGTAACTTCGTTTGTTAGGGTTTGTAGCTTTTGTATGGCGTTTGAAGCTTTTTACCGTGTGCAAGTAGCAATGTGTCATCAGCAAATTGAAGGCAATATCCATTTGGGTCGAATTTCTCTGGATCTTCACTATAGATGTCATAGCAAAATATGTTGAACAGATCTGGCGAGAGAGTGGATCCTTGAGGGACTTCTTGTTCGGATGTAAAATAAACAGATTGTGCATTGCCAGCTTTTACTGCTATGGATCTGTTACTTAAGTAATCATCTATAAACAGAATAAGGTATTTGGGGCAATCAAGTTGGTTGAGCTTGAACAGGAGCCCTTTGTGCCAAACTGAATCAAAGGCTTTCTGTACATCAATGAATAGGCCTGCTGTGTGTAACCCCATTTTACTTCTTGTTTGTGAATTGTGTTAGAACAATTAATGGATGGATGGTTGACGTATTGTTTCTGAAGCCGAATTGATACCTAGGGATTTTGTTATCTGAATGTTGTTTGATTCTGTTTTTTAAGATGGTTTCGAAAAGTTTCCCTATAGAACACAGCAAGGTTATAGGATGGTACGAGTTTGGGTCTTTATTGTTACTGCAATTAGGCTTTGGTATCATGATGACCGTTCCTGTTTTCCATGCTTTTGTAAAGAAGAGCTTTGAGATACATTGGTTAAATAAAGCTAGTATAAATTCATGTATTTTTGTTGCA
The DNA here is from genome assembly GCA_963971135.1 of Stenus bimaculatus. NCBI lineage: Eukaryota > Metazoa > Arthropoda > Insecta > Coleoptera > Staphylinidae > Stenus > Stenus bimaculatus. The sequence goes on from OZ020181.1 coordinate 41,048,160, forward strand.
AACTGTCTTAGTGTTAACCTAGTGAGTAAGTCAAAAACAGGCGCGGAATTTTTACCCTTGGCTAGATTTTCGTAATATTCCTCATCCGTGATTTCGATGTTGTTTTTATCATCTTGTACATTGAGAAATGTTTGATACCATACGTTTCTTTAATTCTGTCGAAACTTGCATTTTTGCTAGCAGTATACAGGTTGCTGAGTTATTTTGCAAATATATCAGCTTTTTCCGTGTCGTTGTTTGTTTCTGTTCCGTTGACTATGATACTTGTGGTGTTGTTGATTCTTTTGTATCTACTTAATTTTTTAACTTCTGACCAAAATTGTTTCCCTTTACTTTTTTGATTGCTGCAGAAATACGAGTATCTAACGCTTGAAAGGAGGCCAGAAATGCTCGTTTAGAAAAAAGAAGTGCGGAAAATGCCTTTTTTGAAGTAGAGGAAGGCCCAACGTATAGAGCAGGAATCGCAGATTGAAAAAATGTAAGTATTAACTACCATTGTATGGCTTACACTACGCGAAACTTTACCCGAAACTTTAAACGCGCTTTTCTCGAAACTACTTTCTTGGAAATACTTGTCATGATTTATCAAGTTCTACTGAACCGATGTTCTTGAAATTTGGTGAGTCTTCTCTATACATTTCTCTATCGTACAAACTAAAACTATAACAAAATTTCAATTTTTACTGTTTAAAAATAAAATCGGAAAAGTGAAAAAGTGAAAAAAATGGTAAAAAGCTCTCTTCTTTCTAAACACCCGTAATTTTGCGAAAAAAAAAAAAATTTCAACTTTTTTTTATATAGTACGATAGCAGTATTCCTCTAGACTAATATACAGGGTGGGCCAACGAAAACGAAACAGACGAGTTTTAAAATAGTTAATAAAAAATTTTGAAAAAACGCTCGGACAGGTCAACTTTGGTTTCGAGGGGACATATTTTGCAATAGAAGCGATTCAAAAATCCATTCACCCCTGGGCCCTATGGACACAACACCTAAAATTTTAATAGGGATGGTGGGGTAAGTAATACCTTGATCTTTTTACTCAGAGTAAGATACAAAAAAAAAGTTAAATCGATCGATTCGTTTTAAAGATATTCAAAATTTAGCAAGTAGAGATTTCATGTCTTTTAAAATTGTGCTATGAACACCACGCCTTCAATTTTAAGTGTTTTGATAGGGTAAGTAATATCGTTTCGAGGGGGGCATATTTTGCAATAGACCTGATTCAAAAATCTATTCATCCCTCGCCCTTTGGACATAACCCCTACAAATTTAATAGGGATGGTGGGGTAAGTAATACCTCGTTAGAAAGATCTTTTTACCCCGAGTAACATGCCACAAAAAAGCTAAATCCTTCGATTCGTTTTGAAGATATTCAAAATTTAACATGTAGAGTTTTCATGCCTTTAAAATTGTGCTATGAACACCACGGCTTCAATTTTAAGTGTTTTGATAGGGTAAGTAATACCTCCTGGAAAAGATCTTTTAACCCAAAGTAACATACAAAAACATGTAAAACGCAATTTATTTTCATTTTCTAGAAAAGAGAGATTTTAAAAAACAAATTTAAATTTATTCGAGGAATTGTTTAAAATTTTGTAACATCTGGAACGAAACAATGCAAAACATAAAACGATTTATAACCACATTGAGATTCTTTTTATCAGTTGTATTTTGTGTTAGTGGTGATTTTTATCGTGTTAAAACTGTTTATGACTAATTATTAGAAATCAACATTTAAAATTTTGTGAACTTCTGTAAAAGCTTCTGCTAGCAATGGTTTATACAATTCCAGAAAGGGTTTAATTAATCACTTTTTATTTTAAAAACGATGAGAATGCTCATCGTGCAGCTAATTTATTTAATGAACAACATCCAAACAAACATTGTAACCGAAAATACGTTCTGGAGTTGGTTGCAAAATTTAAAAATACTGGTTCTGTTGGTAATAAGAAACGCGATCCTGGTAATGTTCGTCCAATAAGAAATGAAGTCGTTGAAATAGGTGTTTTGGGACAAGTTGCTGCAGATCCAACTTTAAGCACAAGAAAACTGGAGACTATGACTAACATCAGCAGAACAACCATTCGCCGAATATTGAAAGGTCAAAAATATCATCCCTATAAAATTCATTTAATTCATGAGTTAAATGAAGATGATTTTGATAGGCGATGTAATTTTGTGAGGTGATGACGGAACGGATAATTGCTGATGAAAATTATCTTTATAATATTTTTTTTTCTGATGAGTGCACTTTTTTCTTAAACTCAACCGTTAATCGTCATAATTGTCGATATTGGTCAGATGAGAATCCTAGGGTATTTCACACTCAAACTCCTCAAAAATTGAATGTGTGGGTTGGAATTTTTGGAGACCGTCTTATTGGTTTTTATTTTCTAGATGGCAATCTAACAGGGGATATGTACTTGGATCTACTTCAAAACTTTGTTCATCCATTTCTTGACGATGTTATCGAAAATGACGATCGATATTTAGAAGACCATCTGATTTTCCAACAAGACGGAGCCCTCCTCATTACACACGGTCTGTTAGGGAATTCTTGGATACGACGTTTCCTGGGCAATGGATTGGGCGTAGAGGACCTTTGGAGTGGCCGCCGCGATCTCCCGATCTTACTCAACTTGATTTTTTCCTTTGGGGGCATTTAAAAAGTAAGATTTACGCAACGGAACCAGGATCTCTAGCAGAGTTACGACAGAGAATTATTAATGAATGCCGAGAAATTACTGCTGAAATGTTACAAAATGTAAGAATTCGCTCTGAGCAAAATTTGTACGTTTGCATGGAGGTTGGTGGAACTCAATTCGAACATTTAATAAAATAATAAAAACGTCCTTGAAAGTGTCGGGTTCGATGGGATTCTTTAAAGTGTTAAGTTTTCTTCAAAAAGATTAGTTAAGTTTAGTTTGGTTAAAAAAAAAATAATGTGCAATACTCTTTTATATTGAATTCTTTAAAACAAACCAATCGATTTCACTTTTGTTTTTTTGTATGTTACTTGTGGTAAAAAGAACTTTCCAAGGAGGTATTACTTACCCTATCAAAAGACTTAAAATTGAAGGCGTGGTGTTCATAGCACAATTTTAAAAGGTATGAAAACTATTTGCTAAATTTTTAATATCTTTAAAACGAATCGATCGATTTAACTTTTTTTTTTGTATGTTACTCTGGATAAAAAGATCTTTCCAACGAGGTATTACTTACCCCACCATCCCTATTAAAATTTAAGGGGTTGTGTCCATAGGACGCAGGGATGAATGGATTTTTGAATCAGCTCTATTGCAAAACATGTCCCCCTCGAAACTAAAGTTGACCTGTCCGAGCATTTTTTCAAATTTTTTTATTAACTATTTCAAAACTCGTCTGTTTCGTTTTCGTTGGCCCACCCTGTATATATATATTGTTTCTGATTACTAGGAGGGTTGTTTGTTTTATTAATTGCACCTAAAAAAATACCTAATATCCATGCCTATAGACTAGAATACCCCCTTAAAGGGGAATAATAGGGTGCAAACAGATTCATATAACTCGGATATGAAGAAAGTGCAAAATAATGCGATGCACATAGTCCTTACATTTAAATAACAATAAAAGAATATTAATTTTTCATTATATTAAAACAAGTTATTAAAAATTGAAATGAAAACACGAAGCGGTTACAAGTTATAATGAGATTACAGAACATTTGTTTGTAATTAAATTTGATACAATTGTATATTATTATTAATTATATTTTGGTTTTCTCTTAAATACTTGGGTTAATAAATGTTAAAGCAATAATTTTTAAAATGTCTTTCACACATTCATCTATTCCAAGAAGTGTCTATAGACAAACAACAGTATTATGAAGGAGATTTATGAGTTTGCACAGAAGCTAAAGCTCATACTGATATTAAAAAGTACTAACCAATTCTAGTCAGAAGTCGACATGATGGTGTAATGTTTTTAATATTTATGAGCAGGATTGCTTCTCTAGTGTTTAAACAATAAAAAAAACCAATCCTATTAAAAAATCATTTCTATTTGATGATGAAGATTGACGATGATTTGGGATTAAATATGATGTTAAAAAAGACAACGATGATTCTTATCTCAACTGATATCACAGGTGATTTTAATAAAACAAGGAATGTGCTATTTACTATTTTTACCATGACTTTTAACCAAAATGGTGTAAGTTGAAGCTAAAGTTGTGATATTTAATCTGTGATAATTCTAATAATCCTGTGAGAATATGTGATATTAACTTAACAAACAACGTTGTTTTATCAAATTTTAACAGTAATCGTATATATTTATGTTCTTCTTCGCTAATACACGGTATAAATTTTCACGTGCTTCATCTTCTTCAAAAAATTTTACAACACCAATTTTAATATTAAAACTCTTGGTACACCTATTATTAATTAGAAGTGCCTGATGATGCCCTAATAAAGGGGAAACTAGTAGCACATTCCTTGTTTTATTAAAATCACCTGTGATATCAGTTGGGATAAGAATCATCCTTGCCTTTTTTAATATCTTTTCTATATGTTTAAAAAATATCTACTTAATGTGTTAGTTTCTTCTTTCGTAATCCTCATTTCATTATGAAGATATTTGGTCATTGGAGCCAATGTTTTTAGTTTAAATATTTATTTTTCCTGAATATAAAAGTTTTATTATATTATCGATCTGCTGATAATGGTTTTGTTTCAAAATTATTGATTGATATTAAAGGTGTTAACAATGACTAAATAAAAAGCTTATAAATTCTTCAAATGACGCTTGAAGTTTTATGAGTAATTTACAATGTTAGATTGTTATTTGCAAATTTTATTGATCAATTACTCATTTTAGTTAAATAAAACAATAAGTATTTTTTTATAAAAAGATTAAATTATTTTATTTTACAGTAAAAATTATGCTTTAATTTATATTTGATATTTGTTTATTATTTAATTTCTTTATCCTGTTGGTTTGTGGTGATTTTCAAATTATTTATTAATTTAGTAGAATCTTCTACATAGTGAAATGGACGCATTTAAAAAGCGTCTTCACGATACGTTTTTGATTAAGTTTTGATCAATTTTCGAAAAGGAGTAGATGACAAGGTGGAAATTTCATTAAGAATTTGTTTTAAATTGATTTTTCGTTTTGGTTCTGAGACTTATTCTTCTTATAGTGTAAAGTGCTATGATAAATTAAGCAATACATTCGCGAATCGTTTTTAACACCTTTTCAATTAATCACATAATGGATGCAAATTGCTATCCATTACGTAACATAATACAAATGAATAATAACGTGAATAGGGGCAAATGACGAGTTCGCGTCATATTACCGAATTATAACAGCACACAAATAATAAATCACTTCAGTCATGTTACACAATATACAATACAATTTAAAACTACTTACTCTAATTCTTATTTTATTAATATTTTATTCATGGAACTAAATGATAAAACGAATCCCAATAATATGTTTTGTTTATGTTGGTTACGTTGGTAGCACCTGAATCCCATGACTGTCAAATGTCAACTAGTATTAATTGTAATGAAATAAATGTATTCATAGTTTCTAACAGAAAACCAACGTGTTTAATTTATCTCTAAAAACCAGCACACTTTTCAAAATCGTGATTCGCGAACATATGTCATTATCATAGTGTGCGCACAGGGCTGCCGCGTCCTATTGTGCAATGTGTGCGGCGCAAACAAACGGCCAAAGTAAAGGGGCAGCCGCAGACCGCCAAATTTTTACACGCTATTAAATTTTACCAAAAATAATTTAAAATCAAACACTCGGGACTCGGGCGATTTTCACCAGGTCCACATTATAGTCTCTTCATTCTTTAGAAGCACATAAATCCGTAAATGCATCAGAATTTATGTCCCTTCTTCCTCCAAGATTATTAAATATTTATATTTAGTGTGCAATATACGGTTTTTGTGGAATCTGACAAAACATTGTACGGATTTTCGAGCTCAGGCTGCTCCGCGTACGCCTGCAGTTTTTTCTTTATATTTACTCGTGATTCTTTTGTGTCCTACTTCTAACTGAAACCAACTGTACTAGTAACGTATCAAAAAATCATGCATAGAGTATTTAATAACATATTCTTGGTGTGCTTAATCTAATATGTCTAAACGAAAAACCAAGCGGTTAAGGTGCGTTTTGCTAGCGACGGAAATCTTCCGTCGCGGACGACGAAATCGCCGAGCGGAATAGTTTGCTTAGCCACGTGCAGTAAAGTGACATGGTAAACGACACGTTGATAGGTAAAGTATTCCGCTTGGCGATTTCGTCGTTCGCGACGAAAAATTTCCGTCGCTAGCAAAACGCACCTTTAACTGATGCTCAATATAAACAAAATCAAAATCAAAGTAATAGAGAAAAGGTATTTCGACAATGGATATTGTAATCAGATTCAAGTAATTCTGTATTTTGTGGTCCGTGTAAAATATATGGATATACTTTAAAATCAAATAATAAATCTGGAAAGAATGGCGTCACCAATTAGCAACATGTATCAATCATTCTTAAAAGGTAGTATATTTTCCTATAGGGGATAGGGTGCGGCATATTTAGCTTTTGCGCACAAGCAGCCATACACTAAAGTATGACATAATGTTTAATTTTCCAAAGATTTCCAATTTACTAATATAAAACTACAAAGTTAAAAATGACTGCGGAGAACTATCTTGGGGTAATTTATTATAAACGTTTTAATGACCCGCATATAAATCTTCATGGTTTTTTAGACCAAATACCTGTTCAAGCGGGAGTTCTTCAACCTAAGCCCGAGAATACTTTTCGATATAAAACATAAATATTCCGTAATGACATGTAACGAACAAGGAGGCTATGATTTTGATAAAAAAAAACTTGTTTAGGGATTCACAAGCTATTGTTGTTACCGACTAGATCAACGGTGGCAACACTTCTTTGGTTAAGGCGGACTCTGATCGACTATCCATTTGAAGAAATGTTTAACATGGGGTTGTGGGTAATGTGGAAGTAGGAAGAAAATAGGAATACTAAATCAAAACGAATAAAATTATCACTCGAATCAATTGGAAAGCATATCCCCCACATGTAAAGTTCCCGTACGAACAAAATTATGTCGCTGTTAAATTAAATAAATTACCCAAGGATTGGGTTCCTTCCAGTTGGAAGTCATCTTACTAACTTCGATGTAATAAGTATACAATAATTTGATACTATCGTCGTTTCAAGAAAAAAATAAATTTACACGGATACCGTCCTTACGAAGGAATTTTAAGCCAAGAATAGAAACTCCAATTATTCGTCTTACAAATTTAAATGAAAAACAATTGAACTGCTTTCGGATTCGAAAGAACAGTTTATCACTTTATGAGCAAACTTTTCTTAATTTTTCTTATGAAAGACACAAAGTTAAAATTAAGCAGTTATACATAAAAGAAGGAATGATCATTTATTAAGGAACAAAACTTACAAGAAGGTAACCGAAAATAATTCTTATTGTTGTTAATTTGTATTCTAACTAGGTTGCATCACCAACAAAGGTTTAATATTAAAGTACTTGCGTACAAAGGTAGTCCCGATATCTATTTGGCTATATCAAACTCCATTGTGTTGGAAGCCAACAATATCAACATCCAATCTATGTGAAGTATATGTATTCGAGTTCATACTCATCAGTGTTTAATTTCCTGTTATTTCCATCTCCAAAAAGGATTTTTTTTATTATTCCGGTCATCTATTTCGGCATTAAAAATATTTTAATGTTGGATGTTACTAATGGCTGGTATTATAACCAGTGCTGTAACTAAACTTACCTATAACGATTGGGGTAACTAGGGAGATAGGGCCCAACAGTTACGCAACCACCATTAATGGATTTTTTAAGAGGTAAAACTTAAGCTTATAACTTAAAGTTTTAGGTCTTCGTTTATCCTAACCAGTGAACGGAATATTAAATTATTTCGTTCATATTTATATGGTAGAAAATTTAATATCATTACAGACCACAATCCTCTCCAGTGGCTATTTTCGCTAAAAGCACCCAATTCAAATCTAGTTAGTTTGCGACTTAAACTATAAAATCATCTACAAAAAAAAAGCAAATTAAACACAAATGCCTATATCCTCTCTAGGATTGAATTCCATGCTTTAGACGACCATAACACTATTGACATGGATAAATTCTTAACCGAATTGGACAGAGAATCTCTTGCAGTTCATACGAAAGAAGAAAACCAAAATCCTAATCTAAAGACGAACCATCAAAAGAATCATTTAGAAGTTTCAAAAGTACATTCAAATGCTACAAATCCAATTACAGGAATTCCAATAACAGACCAAATTATTAATAAATTTAAAAATAAATTTTTGGCACCCTTGTTAACTATAAACCCGAACCAATACATTAGAAGAAAATATTTGAACCCCGAAGATCTGTCACACACATCAAACTTAGCTGATCAAATTTTTCCAAAGATTTAGTTGATTTCGGTCAAACATAGTTAGTCCCAAAAGTACCATACTACATGTATTTTGACCAAGATCTCACTAACAAATTCTTCTCAGATACGATCGGAAACATTTCGAATGGCCATTATTAAAACTTTAAAAATGCCAAAAATGAGTTATTTTAACAAACCTAGATCTTTTAGAAATTATTCAAAGATATCACGAAGGAAAATCCAACCATCGTGGTATAGAGGAAACCGAACGCAGAATCAGTCAAAACAATAAAAGAAAACTAAATCTATTAAAAAATCTTTTCTATTTGTTTAAAAAATATCTACTAAATGTGTTTGTTTCTTCTTCTGTAATCCTCATTCCTTATTAATTAAATTATTTGGTCATTGGATGTTTGTAGTTTAAATATTTATTTTTCCTCAATATAAAAGTTATATGATGTTATTGATCTGCTGATAATGGTTTTGTTTGAAATTAATTTATTGATATTAAAGGTGTTAACAATAACCAAATAAAAAGCTTATCATTTGTTTAAATGACGCTTGAAGTTTTATAAGTAATATACAATGTTATATTGTTAATTGCAAATTTTATTGATTAATTACTCATTTTAGTTAAATAAAACAATGAGTATTTTTTTATAAAATGATTAAATTATTTTATTATACATATACTGGGTGCTGGAAAAATGGCGAATATTGGTCTTGTAGAAGCGACGCTTAAATATTGGTGTAATGAATTGATTCACAAAGTCATGAGAGAGGTTAAAGGCTAGCAATTCTGGAAACAGCGCTCCTATCTAACCTAAAGAATTACGGTTCATTGCGTTTGATAGAAAAATCAAAACAATAATCGATGAATGTCATTTGTGTAAATTTCGGCGGTTCCGAGAGCTTTCGATAAAGTATAATATATGTGGATTATACCAACCTGGTAGTGCCGGGCCAAAACCTTGAAGAAGCCATAAAAGAGGGAAAGCAAGAACTCAAAAAAATCAGCGAATGGCTAAACATTAATAGACTGCTATTAAACATTGATAAAACCTCGGGCATGATCTCCAACTTGGGCAAAGGAGTCACGATTACCCAGAAGCACTTGACACAGAAGGGGGAGAAATAAAACTCGACAAAGAAGTCAAATTTCTACGAATCACCATTGACTACAAACTGGACTAGAAGGCACATTGCAAAAATCTCGCAGGTAAACTTAACAAGATATGCTATACACTAATAATACTACGAAAGATGACAGATGAATCCACATCCACCCTAGCATACAAAGCAAACTTCCTATCGTTAGTCAGATATAATATAATCTTCTACGGACCGAGCACAGACTTAAAACACTTCTTCCATAAAAAAAAGTGCAATCAGGATTATATATAAACTACCATACAGAGAATCCTGTAGAAGAGTTTTTGCACAGAAAAAACTACTGACAATATTTAGTCTCTACATATATGAACTAATCATACAACTTTAAACACAAACACTGCTTCACTGAATACAAACACAAACATGACTACAATATAAGAAACAAAAAACTATGATTTCCCAGTACACCAGCTCACAGCAATGGAAAGGGGTCCAGAGTATGTACTACTTCAACGGACTACCAGACAGCATTAAGAAAGTAATCTGTGTGCTTTCAAGAGACATTTAGAAGATTTCTTAACAGAGAAAGAACTGTATACACTAAAGGACTACTAGGTCATCAAAGCAAGAGAATCCCACCTTGGCTACTTCTAAACCTGTACTTAATATATACAAATATTTATAGTTAATGTACACTCTTTAGAAACAAATAAATGTTATTATTATTATTAAAGTACAAATAGCGCTTCCAAACCCAAAAGTCGCGAACTAATTCACGTTTACAGCCTTTGATATGAGATTAAGACCTTAAATCTGCTATTCTCTCTGGTGTAATCATTATTTGAAACATTTAAAATTGATTTTATTTTCAACCCCAATTTTTGCGCATCGTTCCTTGTACTTCTTTTTGGGGTCTCTTCAAATATATCAAGCCTACCTCTTCCGTTTCTACGGTTCTTCAGGTTCTTGGTCGTTGTTAAATATCTATTAGGTGCAAGCTATCAACCTTCCATTGATATTGTGCGCCCAATATAACATAGAAATATTTATAAATTGTATTGAAGATTAATAATATTTACTTTACAGTAAAAAAATTTAATATTTATTCGAAATTTGGTTTCTTTATCGCATGATTTGGTTGTGTTATTAAATTTGCTTATTCATTTTATCGATTTTGTACATGCGGCCTATATAATGTAGAAATATTTATAAATTGTATTGAAGGTAAATATAATTTATTTTACAGTAAAAATAATACTTTAATTATTATTTGATATTTGTCTGTTATTTAATTTCTTTATCCTATTGGTTTGTGGTTTAGTAGAATCTTCTACATGGTGAAATGGACGCATTTAAAAAACGTCTTCACAATATGTTTTTGATTGAGTTTTAATCAATTTTAGGAAAGGAGAAGATGACAAGGTGGAAATTTCATTAAGAATTTGTTCTAAATTGTTTTTTCGTTTTGGCTCTTAGATTTATTGTTTTTATAGTGTAAAGTGTCTATGATAAATTAATCAATACATTTAAAAGGACTTTTAACAAAATGAAGCCAGCAAAAGAGCAAAACACAAAGGCAGTGTTTCGTGGAATTTTTCCACTAAATACGAGCGCGGTGTTAAAAAGAATTCCAGATGAATCGGTCGCAGTCATTTATTAAGTTATTAAAAGGGAAAATATTTACAGAATACAAGTTTGAAAATTAATTGTTTTTGTCACTTCTTATCCTACTCTACACGTAGGATTATGAAAAACTAATTCATTTACAATCGGCGTGAGGAGTATACCCAAATTCACTGTAGGCCTGTGTTATTATTGTACGAAGTTATGAGACCTAATTTGGCGCTTAGGCAAAGTTTTGTGCTTCAACAAAATAGTGGAGAGGGTTGGCCTATTACTTGTCGCTTAGACATGCTTGACCAAGTAGTATTAAAGGACTATTTAAAATCAATTGTTTGTGAAAATTTACGTTGGTTCCATTTTAAATGTGACCCGAAACATGCATCTGTAAAGATATATAGCATAAAAAACCATTTTCATAATATAAAACCTTTAAGTGCAATGAAATTTATTCGAAATTTGGGTTCAAATTGATGTACCAAGAGTTTAATTCCCTCAAAGCTTTTTGAGTTACAGAAAACATAAAATTTTTACGTGGGAATTTCTCTGTATAAAACACTTGATTTTGTTTTTGTTATATTATATTACATATAAATGATAATTATGTGAAGTACGCCTTAAAATTTGGTATCAAAAACCCAAGGCAGTCAATTTTCTTAAATTTAGTAGCAGATACCTTGAATTAAACCTTGGTGAGTAAAATACCCTTTAATGCTTAATTGAGAATAATATTATTCCCCTGTATAACACTCGACTTGGAAGTGATGATATACTTACAAGTTCATTAAAAATGTAGGTACTATTTGATTTACAACTCAAGATTTAACTAAGTTGGTAGTGGGTAGTTCTAAATAAGTCTTTTAGAGGTAAAAACATTTAAAGTTTCAGTTGGGAATAATCCTCTTCTATATGACACTAAATTGGGTTTGATTAGTATATGTAGACACTTGTTTTGTCACGTTTGGAGTAAGAACGTTCACCAAGGCTTTGATATTTAATTCAGAACCGCATTACCCTTTCTATAATACCTTAATTAATGGTTATGTGCAGAGTAGTTGAAAAATTTATTAAACCTTTTAAGTTAAAAACCTCTACATTTTCAGTGGGGAATATTCCCATGTACGACACTTGATTTAATTCCTCTGCTTTATTTTATTACTTTTAATCGATGATTGTGTTAAGTATTTTTCCAATTTTGATAAATGTAGGTTAACCATTTGATCACGTTTGTGGTGGGTAGAATTAACCATGCCTTTTTTTCATTTAAATACTCTTTGCTGTTTATATATTAGGGATAACATTACTCTAACGCACTCTATGTAACCATTAAGTTAAGAAGTTTTTTAATGTTTTAATTACTTCGGCCTGTCCGATGATCCTTCACCAGACAGAGCTTAGTTCTTCCAAGATTCTTGAAGTGGTTCACTTTGTGGGACAAATCTTCAGTTTTACTTAATACGATCTGGTTAAGAGTAAGTCTTGTTTTGCCTCTTGATTGTTATTAGGACCAGTGAAGCAGCATAATATTTTGTCTACACGAAGTATTTTGATACTTGTGACCAGGGACTAAAAACGAAAAATATTTCGTTCGTTTCTGTTCTGAACAAAAACGAAAAATTTCGTTCGGTTTTTTACGTTCCCAGCCAAAAAATTTTGTTTTCGTGCATAGAAATAAAAAACCGGTTAATACCGTTTTTTTTTAATTTATAAATCGAAGTGATTCACTTTGTGGGATCAATCTTCAGTTTTACTTAATACGACCCAGTTAAGAGTCGGTCTTGTTTTGCGTCTTGATTGTTATTAGCACCAGTAAAGCAGCACAATATTTTCTGTACACGAAGTGTTTTGATACTTGTGATATAACGTTGGTGACCTCAGGTTCTAAATATATACATAGATATTAATTCGTGATAAATGAATCTTGGGTAGCTGCGAGTTTTCTATGATTATCCTTTGTTGAAACAAGCTGTAAAAGAAAAATACTGTAAAAGCTATGAGCTCCATAAGTTTTTATTATATGATAAAATTTAAAAACAAAGTTGTAAACGCATGAATATGTTTGTAGTATAAATAATAACTTGGTTAATTCAAAAACTTTGCATCAATGGTATATAAAAAGAAAATTTTATTTTATTATTTCTTTAGTAAAAAAATAATGGGTAGTTAAAAAACGTTATGAAAAAGTGGTTGTAACAGAATTCAAGACAAATATAGTTTCTCATAAATGCAATGACGTTTACATGTTTTTTTCAAACGTAAAGAAGTAAGAATCTTATCTGTTTACACATGGTTTTTGAAGTTAATTAATCTCTTCAATGTTTAGTAACCGGGCTGAAGTTACATTTAAAAGCATTTTTGTTTACTTTCATATTTTTTTAATCGAAAACAAAAAAGTTTAACCGTTCATTTTTTTTATATTTTGTTCAACATACAGTCCTTAGTAAAACTACATAAAACGATTTTTTTATATCAGACATGGAGTCAAAAAGTTAAAAAAAGAAAATAAAAAATCAGTCACTTTTTCAGATTTTATTTTTTTAATCGAAAACATAAAAATTTAAGTGTGCGGTGTATAGAAGACTTTTTTGAAATTTTCAACTTTTTTCAACTAAATAATGTAGTGAACACTAATAATAATTGTTTGGACTTATTTTTCTCAAATAATCCAAAACTTTTAGGGGATAATGCTAGCGAGGCACTTTTAAACATTGATAACTATCATCCAGCCCTGATGATTTATTTAGATGTAAATGATGAGTTTAAATCCTTAAAATTTGATTTAGATTATTATGATTTTGAACAAGTTAATTTTACAGATATAAATCTTATGTTAGCCTCTATTAAATTAACAGATACAGGGTGTCCTGTAACTACACCGACAACGCTTAACTGGTGATAGTAGACCTGAAAATAAGTCGATTTGGCCCTATTTATCTATATCAAAAAATACACCCCTATAAAGTTATAAGCTTCTGAAATTCCTTTTTAAAAATAATTTTTTTTTATTGCTGCCAGAGTAATAAAAATTTTATGATAAAATTTAGTAAGCATGCATTTTTATAAAAATCGGTCCTTCGGTAAAAATTTTACCAATCTTCGATTACCGGAAATGGAGTTAAATGGTACGAGAGGAGATAAAACACTGAAAAACTTTTTTGGTATTTAAAATTTTGAATTAAAATTTATTGCTTTATGTAGATAAATTCAAGAGAAAGATTTTTTGTGCCTTACAAATTTTGTGTAGGATGTGCTATTTTCGAATAAAATTAAAAATAATGATTTAACTTAAGGTGATTTTATAATCGTATCCATGGTAACAAGCTACATCTTCAACTTTTCAACTCAATTCAATTTTAATAATTTGATTAAAGGATTAGTTCACAGAGTGTTTACATTGAGAGATAAAAAATTTCATAATGAAAATAAAAATAAAATAAATACATTAAAACAAAAAAATTATCCAAAATTATTGTATAATAGAAATAATTTTCTTTTTAATATGAAACAAAAAGAAAACAAAATTTTAAATATTAATCCAGAAATAGATAAGAACAAAATTTATTTTAAGTGTCATTTTGAACCAATTACAGGTCCAAAATTAAAAAAATTATATTCAAAATATAATATAAATTTAGGTTTTTACAATATTAAACTTTTAAATTCAATTTTTACAAAACTGAAAGATAAAGATCAGAATAATAAAATATCTAATTTAGTTTACAAAATTCCTTGTAAAGATTGTAACAAAGTTTATATTGGTCAAACTAAACAATATTTAGGAAATCGAATTAAACAGCATAAAACAGACTGTAATATTATAATTAATAATAAAAATAATAACAATCTAACTGGTTTAGCTTTACATTATATGGAAACTGATCATAATATAGATTTTGAGTTAACTTCTATTCTTGATAAAGAAGTTAATTAAAAAAAAAGACTTATTAGTGAAATGATTTTTATTCAAAAACATAGAAACAACATGAATTTTAAAACTGATATTGATAATCTTAGCAAAATTTATTGTAATCTTATTTAAACATTGCCTACATTACAAAATTATACCATAATTGTTATAAAATAAATATAAGTAGAATAATCGAAGTGTTTTTGAAAAATATTAAAAAATAAAAACATATGCAACCAAATAAACTGACATATTAGTAACAAACATTTCAATTTTGAAATCTACTTTGTCAGATAAAAAAAATCATTTTTAACAGCTAAAGAAGTGTTTGGTTTTAAGAAGCATTTTTAATATTTTTATTTACATTATTTATTATTGGATTTTTATATTTTTGGAAGAGTTTATACAACCATATTATCATTATTTTATTTTAAAGAAACATATTTTTTGTATCAATATTTGAAGGTAAATATCCTAATAATCTGTGTCATTTTTATAGTTATCTTTATATTTGTTAAATTAATAATATTTATAGCTTGATAAAGGCGGAATTTGTCGCCGAAACGTTGCAGAAAAATAAATGATACTATAAAGTAACTACGTTTTTTTATTGAATCCTATAAGCCAGAATCCACATCAGTTAAAAATTTAAGAAATTAATGTAAATCATTATCTAAATCATGTTACAATGAATTTATTTCAAATACTCAAACATTGATAACAAAAAATAATTTTGGAAATACATATATCAACAATTCAAAAGGGAATAATGACTTACCTAATGTAATGTTTTATAACAATGTATCCTCTGACTGTTCACAAACTATAGCTAATTTTTTCTGATTTTTTCTCAAATGTTTATTCACCGGCAGGAATACATAGTGATTTTGAAAATAATTTTTATAATTACCAATATAATAACTATATAACAATTAATTCCATTAGTATTACCGAAGCTGAAATTATTGATAAAATTAACCAATTAAACTGTTATACAGGATCGGGCCCAGATAATATTTCACCGCTGTTCATAAAAAACTGTAAATACACTTTAGCCAACTTACTGCTAGAGATATTTAATTATTCATTACAAAAGGGAATGTTCCCGGATATATGGAAATGTAGCTACATTACACCAATTTATAAAAATGGAGATAAGTCTGTCGTTGAAAATTATAGAGGAATCTCTAAAATATCAATTATGGCAAAAATTTTTGAATCTATAGTAACAGATAAGTTGACACCGTTTTTTAAACAGAAACTAGGTAAGGAGCAACATGGGTATTGTGCGGGTAGATCCACTGAAACTAATCTTTTGATCTATGAAACATACTTGTTAAATGCTCTGGAGTCAAGGTCGCAAGTAGATTCAATCCACACTGATTTCTTCGAGGCGTTTGACAAAGTAAATCATAAAATATTGTTACAGAAATTAAATAAGATGGGAATTTTTGGTTCATTACTCGAATGGTTACAAAGTTATCTTGTTGGAAGAAATCAATTTGTAAAAATTAAAATCAATCAATGTAGTAAGATTAAAGATACGTCTGACGTACCCCAAGGTGCTCATCTTGCTCCATTACTCTTTAACTGTCTTATAAATGATTTAGTTCACTGTCTAAATTTTTGTGAAAAATTATTATATGCTGACGACTTAAAATTGTATCACCGCATTGATAATTTTAATGACTGTGTAAGAGTTCAAAATGATGTGAATATACTATTTTATTGGTGTACGGATAATTTAATGTCATTAAATGTAGAGAAAAGTAATAAAAAATTTTCTCAAGAAAAATAAAATAGATTTTAAATATTCAATTAATCTCAATGAGTTAGAAGAAGTTACTCAAATTAATGACCTGGGAATTACATTTGACTCTGCAATGAAATTTGATATTCATATTAATAATAATAAAAATAAAGCATTAAAACTACTAGGTTTTGTTACGAGATCTTTGGGTGAGTTCAACATTGCGTGTTTGAAATCTATTTACTGTATAATAGTTCGTCCGGTTATAGAATATGCATGCCCTGTCTGGTTGCCTCATTGCAATAAATATGTAAATGCATTAGAAAAAGTACAGCATAGGTTTTTAAGGTTTATTAACTATAAAATGGGAATTTCAGTAGAGGAGCTTAACTATAGCTTTTCACATACATCTTTAAATTTAACATCCTTGGAATCTAGACGTCTTTATCAGAATAACACATTTATGTACAATTTATAAAATTGTTAATAATCAAATTGATTGTCCTGAGATTTTAAACAACATAAACTTTTTGGTGCCTGTAGAAACATGTTTAAAATTAATAATCACACCAACTATGCATCCATGCTCCTCTGTCAAGAATCTGTAGAAATTATAATGAAATTTGTAATAGTTCTAACATAGATATGTACAATTTAAGTATTAATGATTTTAAATCAAAAAATAAATCAATAATTTTTGGTTAATTTCAAATTTTTTAAATCAGCAATTATTTTGAATATGTATTTTGTATCTTATATTTTATATAAATATTATAAATTATATCTTCTTTAATTTACCTCGTTGAGGCTATTGCTCCAATTTTTGAATTTGAATTATATTATTAATAAATGTCCGGAGTTTTTATCACATTTAAATTTCACGTTTTACATCACAGGATTTTAAATTGAAGGTTAGGTTTTTCACTTTGTTGTTGACATGACTGTCAGCCAATAAAGCGCTGAGCAACTTAGCGAAAAATAAATTCGCCAGAAAAAATGGCGACTGCTTGAGCTAGCGCCATCACTTAGCGGTCACTTTTGGCAACCGCTAAGCCGGCGCTGCTCTAGCGCTAGAGCGGTTGAACGCGCCCCATTTAATCGTTGGTCATGTTTCACCAGTATTAATGCATTATAATGTATTTATTTATCTTATTTAAATAAAACTATCTATCTATATATTTATTTATTTATTTTTTTATCTCCTACGAAAAATATATCGCGGGCTGCTAGAAATATATTTTTAAGTATACCATAATTTGCCATTTTTAAGGTTTTCCATTTTTCGCGGCCCAAGTAAGATAAAAACTCCGGATTCTATGAATTTTTTGTCCAAAAAATATAATTCGAAAAAAAAAAAATCTTCGTTCATAGATTAATTTGCATTTAATTTAACTAAAAAAAATGTGGAACGCTTCACGATTTTGCGTGTCATCCTTGCGCAGGGGCCATGCTAATCTTCTCTGTATCGTTCCAATTTTAGTATACGTACCGCCGAAGCGAGTACGAAAGCTTCTATAACTTTAGGTGCCTATATACGTACCTCGCGTCGCACCCCGAATAATAGAACTTTTATAATTTATTTTAATTTAACGCCATAACAAAGCAATAAAAATTAAAACAAAATTACAAAAAAGTTACAAATATTAATAGCCACCAAATAACTTGATAATAAATGAAATAATGCATTAGAGTTGCATAATTTAATTAAATTAATTGCCGATTTCGTGATTTTTCTCCTCTGCTTCTAGCATCCTCTGCGGTTCGCATTAATCATCTGTGAGTGGGTGAGAATTTACAAAGAAGCTCTGGAAAAGTGGGATGGATTTTCTATCTCTTACGAAAAATATATCGCGGGTTGCTAGGAATATATTTTTAAGTAAACCATAATTTGCCGTTTTTAAGGTTTTTAATTTTTCGTGGCCCGAGTAAGCTACAAAGTTCGAATTCTATGAATTTTTTGTACAAAAAATATAAATCGAAAAATAAAATGTTCTTTCATAAATTAATTTGCATTTAATTTATCTAAAAAAATAATGGATCGCATCACGATTTTGTGTGTGAACCTTGCGCAGGGGCCATGCTAATCTTGTAATTCTTAGTATTTAGGATGGGAGTAAATGGGAGCGTTCAACCGCACTAGCGGTCTTCTAGCGCTGGCAGCAGCGCTTTCCTAAAGCGCTGGGAGGTGGCTGCAACACAATTGCTTTAATGCTTTGTGGTGACCAAACTTTTTGACGTGTGACAGTAAAATAACAAATTTTATATTTTATAATACGCGTAAATAATTAAATATAAGTAATAAAAGGAAATAATAGAATGGAAAATATTATAAATTATATCTTCTTTAATTTACCTCGTTGAGGCTATTGCTCCAATTTTTGAATTTGAATTATATTATTAATAAATGTCCGGAGTTTTTATCACATTTAAATTTCACGTTTTACATCACAGGATTTTAAATTGAAGGTTAGGTTTTTCACTTTGTTGTTGACATGACTGTCAGCCAATAAAGCGCTGAGCAACTTAGCGAAAAATAAATTCGCCAGAAAAAATGGCGACTGCTTGAGCTAGCGCCATCACTTAGCGGTCACTTTTGGCAACCGCTAAGCCGGCGCTGCTCTAGCGCTAGAGCGGTTGAACGCGCCCCATTTAATCGTTGGTCATGTTTCACCAGTATTAATGCATTATAATGCTAATCTTCTCTGTATCGTTCCAATTTTAGTATATGTACCGCCGAAGCGAGTACGAAAGCTTCTATAACTTTAGGTGCCTATATACGTACCTAGCGTCGCACCCCGAATAATAGAACTTTTATAATTTATTTTAATTTAACGCCATAACAAAGCAATAAAAATTAAAACAAAATTACAAAAAAGTTACAAATATTAATAGCCACCAAATAACTTGATAATAAATGAAATATTGCATTAGAGTTGCATAATTTAGAAAAATAGCGACATGTGTACAGTCAATACATCCAATAATCCCCGGGAAATTAAATTTTTGAAAAAATCTAAAACCATAAATTTATTTATAAATTTTATAAAAAAAGTTAAATTTTGTTTGTTTTGATAAAATACAAATTACAATATACATTTGGAAACAAAATTAATTAATACTTTTGCATCTTTTTCAATTTGTTAAACATTCTACAAGAGTAAATAATATTTTTAATATTAAAAAGATAAAATTTAATAAAATACCCCTAAATTAAATAAATAACATAATAAAAGCTAATATTAGGTTTGGAAAAGTTATGTCATTACTTACTCATTTCGTAATTGTGTTAGCTCGTCAAAATTTTGAGGAAATTTAACATATCGGTCTAAAATTCCTCGCCTGTTGAGGGCTTCGGTCACCTCTTTAATGGAATTGCTTGTCGAAGCTTGGGAAATGGCATTATTGATATTGTACCCAATATCCATTTGGTAACTTCCACTTGCATAAAACCGAAGTGCAGTTAACACCTAAATGGACATAAATAAAATATGTAATTTGAGGACTAACAATACATATAGTTGTTATTTTTCTTACTTTACGAGAAATAGATAGGGCTGAAGTTCTGCTAGGTGAAGTTATAAATGCTGATAACTCTTCTATTAGATCCCGAGTGACTTCCTTTGTTAGTCTATACATTTTTACAAAGTGATCATCGGTTAGAGCTTCAAGAGGATCATTATAATCATAAATTCTTCGCTCCTTATCAGCTTCTATTTCTATTTTTTCCAGAGCACCAATACCGGCTAAATAAATTTGATCCTCAATTTCCATTTTTACTTGCTTTTATGCCAACTCTAAAACACAAATTAAAATTAAGTACAAGAAAGTAGGCAAATCTTAATATTAACTTTTTTTATATTATTATACATATATTTTATTTATTTATGTTATTGTGGATACTTCTTAAACCTTAAGAGTTACCCCAATTATAAAAAAAATAATAAAACAATATTTTTATAAGTTTACTTTTCACTGCTTGTCACTTGTCACAACTCGAATTTCAGGTTAGGTATAAGTTAAAATCTCTATAGAGACATGTATCTCGACGGCTTGAGGGCAGTCGAGACGAAGACATCCGAAAAGGGGGGATATTCTCGAATCACACGACACAACATCGTATACGACATGACAAGGACAGACTCTTATTTTTGTATTTGAATGACAAGGATAGAATGATAAAAGTCGTGTCATGTGTAATTCGAGAATAGCCCCCTATTGAGTTTTATCAAGCTTGATAAATATCAAGATAGAAAGAAAATCCCACCTCTGATCGGCGCGGCGCCAAGCCGATCTAATTCAGTTACCAATACACCTGGGACGAGACAACTGTCTCAATTGTTGCGTATTTATTCAGTCACCAATACACCTCGCGCGTGAACAGTGCGTGAACTTATTTTTTGTCGATTTTATTTTTCAAAAATTTGACCCTTGCCAAAATGCCAAGAAATGATTTGACACTTTCCAGTAAAATTGCTTTGCTGGATAAAATAAAAATCCAACCACTTAATACAAGTTGTTGTCGTCTCGCTGAAATAACTGGTGTACCATCTACCATATCGCGTGTCTTACGACAAGAAAGTCAACTGCGTGAGGAATTGGTATTACAAGAAGGATAAGCAGGAACATCTAAAAGAAAACGCGAGGGGAATGATCCAGACGTGGAAGAAGCACTAGATCAATGGTTTTCTATTGTTACTGGCAGAGGCGTAAATGTAAACGGCCCAATATTGAAGGCGAAGTCAGAGGAGTTAGCTAAAAAACTGGGCCGCAACGATTTCAAAGCAACTGATGGTTGGTTATCGCCATGCAAAGCGAGACACAATATTAAATTTAAAATAGCGCACGGTGAAAAGGGCAGTGCCGACAACGAAAGTGCAGACAAAGTGGAAAACTACGAAAATTTCTACTTTTTGAGAGAATTTTTGATGATGACATTTACAATGCTGATGAAACCGGGCTCTATTATCGTGCTACGCCAGATGGTTCCTTATGCTATAAACACATTGCACTGTCGGGTTATAAAAAGGCGATGGACCGCATTACTGTGATATGCTGTACAAATATGTCAGGTACTGACAAACGAAAGCTAATGATCATAGGCCAAAGTGCTAGACCTCGATGCATTAAGGGGTTAAGACTGGAGGGTTTACCAGTGGAATACCATGCAAAAAAAATGCATGGATGACTTCTGAAATTTTTCGAAATTGGCTTACTAGTTGGGAACAAAATTTACAACTTGAACAAAGAAAAATTTTGCTGCTTGTTGACAATTGTGCGGAACACCCTCATTTAGACAATCTACAAAATATACAGCTGGAATTTCTTCCTCCTAATACCACATCGTTAGTGCAACCAATGGACATGGGCGTAATAAAAATGTTTAAGACTTTGTATCGTGGAAAATTGGTTAATTACATATTATAATCCATTGATGAAAATTTATTAACAAGTTCTACAACAGCCATTTCCCTTTTCCAAGCAATACAGTTTGTCGCTGATAGTTGGCGAGCTATAAGAACCACCACAATACAAAACTGTTTTACTAATTGCGGCATTAAACCCTTAGATATTTCCGAAATTTTAAGCAATGAAGAAAATGAGGATATGTTGCAAGTTCCTATTATTAAATATTAAGAATTTTCAACAATAGATAACAATTCACCATGTTACGATGATAATGAAGACTGTGAGGATTCAATTGTAGAAGGTATTAAATCAAAACATGAAAAATTAGACGAAGATGACGATGATGAGTCACCTGCGCCTGTGACTAACCAGGAGGCAAAAAAATGTATGGCCGTGTTACAGCGTTATTTTATGCAGGAAGGAAATGACGGGGGCCCTACATCCGCACTGAATATCTGTGCTGATTTTGTACAAGTGAAATGTTACAAAAACAAAAGACAGACTACACTTGACTCATTTTTGCATTGAATTAAATTGTATGTACCTACCCATTTATTATATTAATTAGGAATAATTTTTTTTTAAGTTTATATGTATGTATTACATATTCGTAATTTATATGATAATTTATACATATTACCTATAAGTAATTTACAGTTTCCAAGAGTTTATAAAATAAAATTATTGAAAAAAATATGCATTGTTTAATTTTATGTGTGTATTACTGGTTAATGGATGCCAAAACCAAATCAATGAATTAAAAAAAAATGTAAAATTCGCTTAATTGGGACAAAATGCCCAAGTCCCGATGTGTCCCCCGGATTCGATGGTATTAATAATGAAAATATAATAATAAGTCAATTTGATAATGTTTTTAAAGGCGTGGGTAAGATCAAAGATATTTTATGTGATATTAAGTTAAAAAGAGAATATCAACCTGCAATAGAAGCATACAGAAAAGTACCATTTCAATTAATGGAAAAATTAGGAGGGGAATTAAAACGAATGTGTGATCAAGAAATAATGACAAAAGTAACAGAACCAACAGAATTTGTAAATCCAATCGCAAGAGTAAAAAAAAACCTAATAATGACATTAGAATTTGTTTGGATCCACAAAGGTTAAATGATTCAATTTTGAGGGAATATTATAA
This sequence comes from Stenus bimaculatus, assembly GCA_963971135.1. Taxonomy (NCBI): domain Eukaryota; kingdom Metazoa; phylum Arthropoda; class Insecta; order Coleoptera; family Staphylinidae; genus Stenus; species Stenus bimaculatus. Next base: position 41,071,562 of record OZ020181.1, read on the forward strand.
ATTACCAACTTTTGAGGATCTAACCAAAGATTTGATAAATTGTAGTTACTTCTCGGTTTTAGATGCTAATAAAGGGTTCCGGCAACTATGTTTGACGGATAATGCATCAATTTGTAGAAATGTTTCAAGATATACCGAAAGTTAAAATTTTCATAGACAATTTTATAATAGGTACAAAGACCAAAGAAGAACATGAAAAAGTTTTAAGGTTAGTTTTAGAGAAAGCATTAGATTTAATAAAGTAAGTGTAGATTTTTTTTAAATGAGGTTAAATATGTGGGGCATATAATATCAAATAAAGGTATCAAACCAGATAGTGATAAAATAGAAGCAATTAGACAAATAAAAAGTCCAAAAAATTCAAAAGAGGTAACTAGGTTTTTAGGCATGATAAATTATTTCTAAGCGAAAATCCTTAAACGGTCGGTGTTCCATAATAGGGTAATAAAACAACGTCTTAAAACCAACCTCAGTTAACTTAAGACGTTGTTTTATTACCCTATTATGATAAATTATATTTCAAAGTATATTCCTAATGTAAGAAATTAAAAATAAAATAGGTACAGTAAAGCTTAATGTATTACATCTCAAAATTCAATGTCTAAGACACAAACTAACTGAGATAATATCTTATATTAGTGGTCACCACAAATAATTCGACGCTTTATGTTTTAGTGAACACTGGCTTCTACCTCATGAAGAAAATTACACAAATATTGAGAATTTTTATGTTGCGTCACATTTTTCAAGATCTAAACATAGGCACGGCGGTACAATAATTTATTTCCGCCAAAATTTAAATTTTTTAAATCTGGAAAAGATCGTAGCATTATCTGAAGAACTTACCTGTGAGTTATCTGCAGTATATTTAGTACATTTAAATTGTTATATTATTGCAGTATATCGTTCACCTTTGGGTGATTTAATTACTTTTTTGAAAATTTTAAATGATGCTCTTCAAAAAATAAATTTTAAAAATTCACACATAGTAATAAATGGAGATTTTAACATAAAATTTAATTTCTCAGATCCAAACTATATAAAATTCAAATATTTCTTGGATTCTTTTGGTCTTACAATCACGCTTAATGAAAATACCAGATTGCAAAATTGCCTGGATAATATCATCATAAAAAACAATGAGCTATATGAATCTTTTGTGGATGATCCACTTCTATCGGATCACTCCTCGGTTAGTATTAGGTTGCTGAATTTAGTTATAGACAAAAGCAAAAATGATGTGTACCGAAAATTCTTCCCATTTAATGATAGATTGCCGACTAACCAACAGGTGGTCGTGGTTCAAGAAATTTAAAGTTAGGGCGCCACGTACTTGTAAAATCTCTACCAAATGGTCAAGTACGAAACCTAAATAGGGTGACAGGTTGAGCACAGTATAAACAAAAATTCAGATAATAATGGTTTTTATTTTCACCTATATACAAGGTGGTCATAAACCCAACAATCGTTTTCTTTCAAGCCGATAAAACGTCCACAGTAGGTCAGCTACCCTCAATACATCTACGCCAGGACCTATTTCCGTTGTAATTACAAAAAAAAAACCCAGTAGTTATTCAAACAGAAAAACAGAAGCCAATTACTAATTTTAGGACACACGGTGGGTAGCGAAACGACCTGAACATCGCCCGAATGAACCGGACTATACCTGGAGCAGCTGAAACGAACGTTGCCTGCGAAGGATAACTTTTAAATGGCCTAATCAAAACATTGCAGCAGCTGATTTAACAAAATAGGAACTGGAACTCCATAAAAATCCATAAAACCGTTGATTGAAGTATTAGGAAGATAGTCCACCTTATGGACAATTTCGTATGCGGACGATGTACCGGCCGCTGTGCAGCGCGTCGGTCGTTTTCCCTCTATCGCCGGGTACAAAAAGTTTTTAGATCTGTATTCAGATTGGTGTAAAACTAGGCTATTTAGAATTTGAAATGTTTGAAAGACACGTGCGGTCAAAGCAGTTGAAAGACAACAGATGTTCAGGGACTAAAGGAATAAGCAGGTAGCGCGGTGGATATTCCATACAATTCCATAAAAACGATCTACAAGAGAAACAATCAGGAATATGGAGTATTTTACATTTTTAATTAAGTAAACTCTTTTAAAATAATTAAAGGTATTACTTTTTCTACCTTTTACAATAAATGAAAACGGAAAAATAACAGAAATATAAAATAAAAATCAAGTTATAAAAAATATTATCAATATGTATATTTTAATGTTTCTAAATCCAAATAATAAAAAAAAGAGTAGCTTTTTATCAAAAAATTGTACCTGCTGGTAAACTACCTAATAAATGCTAATAATTAATAATCATTTTCTGACAACTCATATTTTTGAATTCTAGAGGAGGGCTTCAACCAAACTCGTGTTTTCTAAAAAAGTTTTCTGTTTAGATTAAGATTTTTTAAGACATGAAATTTTTTTCGCGAATCTGTTTATTTTTTTTTGCAAAAACTATAAATATAAATATAAAAAAGCTTTTTACGAAATTAGCAGTGAAATGACAAGGGTGCAGAGTTTCAAATTAAAAATTTTAGGTTGCAGTATAAAGAAATAAGAAAAAAAAATAAAAAAAATTCAAGGCTCTACGACTTTTTGTTCAAAAGTAATGAATTTTTATGGAAAATATGGCATTCTAAAATATGAGTAAATGTGTATTGTTAAAAATTAATATTTCGCTAACTAAACTAACTAAAATTAAGAAACAATAATTCGTACAGATAAGTTTCTAAAAATTATCGTTATTGTCTTATTAATTTTTTTAAAATTTAATTATTTTTTAAGGTACATTACCTAAAAAAAAATTGAGATTTTGAGTTTTTGTGATGTAAAATTTTTTTTGGCGGTGAAGAGGGCAAGTGACCCCCTAAATTTCATCCATGTTCTATTATCTTTCATTTGCGATGTCGATTTTAAAAGAATTCGAAAAAAAAATTTTTGAGATATTTTTAAGGCTTGAAATTTTTCATGGAAATCGATTTTTATTGTATTTCTTGAAAACTATAAAGGTTAGCGATTTCAAATTTTTACCAAAGGTAAACACCATTGATAGACGCGTTTTAAAAAATATTTGGTTAAACATTCTTTTGGAAAATATTCGCAAAGTTTTGGCAAAATTTTGGTACAAAGACGGCCCTGGACGACGCAATTTTAAACCGAAAATTAAAATTTTCACGGAATTTGGTGGGGGAGATGAGGGTGCGAATTTTAAGCTATCAGTCGTCCTGGTGGTTCTAATAGTTTCGAAGATATTAATTATTTTGTGAAAAATTTCAAGCCGCAATTTTGGCTCCAAACGGAGACTGCATGTTTTTGCAACTATTGCCATAACTCGATAAGGAAAAGAGATAACGAATTAAGCCTTTTTTGTCTTAAAGTGGACATTGAAAGCTTTCTGAAAATGTACATTACGTTGGGAGAAAATAAAATTTGAGGGGTTGAATAGACCGAAACACGTCAAAAATTACGACTTTTTTAAAGGCGATCTTAAAAAAATTACTTTTTCGTTATTTTTTGGAAATTCAAAAAACCCTATGCGTGGACGATTTTGGTTCGGGAAGTAGATTCAAATTAACCTTTAAAATTGAAAATCGGTTAAAAAATGGCCCGATGGGAGCCACTCACCCCAAAATTTAAAATTTCAAGTTGATTTAGGCATTACTTCCGAACCCCTTCGAAAATAAAAATTTCCTACGCGCTATCCGTTGTAGAAATTATTATTTTATAAGGCAATGTAGAAAAATTTAATGATTTTTGGAAACTGTGGGCTACAGTGGTAGTACCAATCGGCCGCGTTTGGCGCAATTTTTTGAACATTTTACGTTTGATTTTTTCTGAAGCAAAGGGTTAAAATTTTGCGGAGTTTTATCCTTTGTCTAGCAATATTTTAAAATTTGAAGAGATTCGAGATAGTTTACAGCACTTAGGGGGGTGCAATCGAAAATACCTTCGGGTGGATTATCTTTTTTCGGGGTGTTCTGATCAAGACTTTTGCACATACAAATTTCTTTCGAACGTGCAGACTACTTTTTTGAAATTTTGATTTTTATTGTTGTTTTTTCGAATCACTCTTTAATTGTGTATTTATGTGTAAAATTAACATTTTCGGTGGAACATATCTCATAACTTAAAAAAAAACATACCTAATAGACTTGATTCTTGATATTTTGAATTTTTCTAAATTTTATTCCGTAGAATTACATCAAAAAATTAAGTTTCAAATTGCAAATTTTAAGCTATATGTATACTTGTTCACATATAAAATTTATTTCTATTAAAAAAGTCTCCAACAACCAACAAGGTACCAAAGGTTCAGATGATGGCGGTAAGAATAATAACCTAAAATTAGGTACATATATTTGAAATGAAATTGTAGAGGTGATGTCGATATTTCGAAACATATATGTAACAAAATATACAAGAAAATGGCATGAAATGTGATGAATAAAGAATCATTTAGTTTTTTTTAATTTTATCAATTCAATCTTCTAAAATATTATACCGAGGTGAGCACAAAAAAAACGACTAACGACGTATTAGAATGTGTTTTTTATTCGATTTAAATAAGTGATATATCAAATTAAATGGTTGACTAAATACTATATTTGGATATTAAAAGATTTTTCTTTTTTCTGAAAACATTCGAGAACTTTTGATTTTCAAATGACAACATAAGAGTAAAAAAATAATTCCAAGTGTAATTTCAACCAACAAAACGAATACATTTTTAATTTTTTTTGTAATTTTATTTTTATTTATTTTTACGCATTAAAATAAATTCATCTCTTATTTAAATCGGATAAAAAATATGAAAGCTACATTGTTTACTTTATTTTAAGTGTTAAAAATTAGAGCAAAAATAACTGTAAAAATAAATTAATTTTTAAGGTGTTTGTTTAGAAGCGATTTTTCTTGCAACACGATTTGGGCCGTTTTTAAGTTATAACATCCAAATTATCATGTTTATTAAGGTTTTTAAATGCCAAAGGAGATGTGCTTTTTTTAGTTTCTTTTTATTTTATTGTTTCAAGATACATATAAAAAACATTAAATTTCAAAATATAAAAAGAATTCCAAATCTTCTAAACACACTTATTAAGAAGAATTTAAAAAATATCCTTTTTACACTTTGCGAATATCAAACAAAAAGTTCTGAAAGAGGAGACAAAGCACATGCAGCTGGAAAACTAAATTTACAAGGGGTCATAAATTGCCGGTAACTAGGCGAGAGCGTTGCGAGAAGCGAGACTATCCCAGAAAACCACCTAGAATATGCCTTGAATACTGAAAAATGTTAGAATAGTTCAGCCGAAATCCGAATGGAGCTCGGGGCAGCACCTATCGATACGAAATCAGATTGTCCTTGAGGACTGCTCGTATACGCTTTTCAACACGGTGGTGGACTATCTTCCTAATACTTCAATCAACGATAAAACGCTCTATATCGGTAGATACATCCTTAAGTTCTTAGTGCTAAGGTGGTGAAAGCTCATCTGGCTTCTGGCACATCCAATATTCTTAGTTAAAGGCGAACAATCATCGCCTCAAGCAGGTATTAGTCTCTAACTCAATAATAACATTACTCAGGCCAAACAAGATGTTAACATTAATATAATTCGCTTCTAGAAATATAATGAGGGGTAAAATTGGAATGCTACAGATGAACATTTTATAACGGTTAAACCAGTAAGTACACAGGGCCTTCTTAACTATAATTACAGCTTCCCCAAACCAGTCTTTTCCAGAAAAAAGCGTTAAATTAAATAGCAAATCAAAAATCAGTTGGCTTAATCAAAATTTAAAAAATCAAAGGGAATTTATAGATTTCTTTGTAGAAGTATAAACGTTTCTGTTTTTAGGTGTTTACTGGGAGTTCTTTTTTATAAAAATATTTAAAACAATTTCAATATTTAAAATATTTATTTATTAAACTTATTTATTTACGAACCTAGCGCCGCACGCCGAATAATAGAACTTTTATAATTTATTTTAATTTAACACTAATACAAAGCAATAAAAATTAAAAAAAAAATTCCAAAAAAGTTACAAATATCAATAACCACTAAATAAATTAATAATAAATGTAATATTGCATTACAGTTGCTTAATTTAATTAAATTAATTGCCGATTTCATGATTTTTCTCCTCTCCTACTAGCATGCTCTGCGGTTCGCATTTATTATCAGTGAGTTTGTGAGAATTTGCATAGGCTTTATTTTAAAGTACTTAGGTATATCTGGTAGTACTTATGTATAAATATTGTATCATTTATAATCATAATTTTTCATTATTTGCACTTACAAATATAAAATGGTTTACCCAACTAAAATATTTTTTCAACAATATGGGATCATACACAAGTTTTAAAAATCAAATACAATTTAATTATTTATAAATAAATTTATGGTAAAAGTTTAAAAAATGTTTAAGGTCTTGTTAGGTTTGCTGCTTCCCCAGAAGTAATGGTAGATGTAGTTTCTTCAAGGATGGGAACACTAAGAACGTGTAAATATAACATTTATTACATCTCCAGTTTTACTAATCTTGATTTTTTTAATTTTTATGTTAGGAATAAAATAATTTACTTTGCAGTTGATTTAAGCAAGTAAAAATAGTTTAGTTTTCTTTATGATAAAATTTTGTTTCTCACGAGTGTTTTGTTTATGTCTGGGGTATTAAGTAATGCAACCCTTGTTATTCTTACGATTAAGTGTGGACAAATTTATTGCCTCCCAACGGATGGAGGGTAAATATGCTAAGTCAGGTCAACTAAGCAAGACATAAACTAAACACTTAAGTTGTTTTAATACATTTGAATTAAATAATATATTATTATTTATTTAAATTATATATTTTTAATGTTAAAATTTGTGTTTGACAGATATTTCTATTATTGAATTGGGTAATAAGTGACACTGCTGATCTGGATTAATGTTAAATAGTTGAGTAAAACTCTTGAGTCTTCTTGTATCCAACTTTATTATATTAAATAATAAGTTATACCTTAGGTATAAACATGCACAATCGATTTGGAGATTATTAAAATCTCATCATCAGGTGTATATGTACAACTTATTTAGATTCTTGTACATATACACCTGATGATGAGATTTTAATAATCTCGAAATCGATTGTGCATGTTTATACCTAAGGTATAACTTATTATTTAATATAATAAAGTTGGATACAAGAAGACTCAAGAGTTTTACTCAACTATTTCTATTATTGTAAATTGTCAGATTTTACTTGGTTAATCGTAGTTTAAGAAAAAGCAAATTATTTTATTCAAAGTTAGAGATTAAGCGTAGGCTACCAAATTCACCCCGAGCATAGGGATGAATTTGGTTTGCCCTACTTTATTATAAGAACCAATCAGAGGCTTTGATTGGCGTCTTTACTTAAGTAAGTTATGACGTATAAGGGACGCCAAGCAAAGTATATAAATTGTAAAGAAACCTCAAAATCATTGAATTCCATAATGTGCTGATCTAGAGAAATGTCTGTTCTTAACTCTGATCAGTCATTTTAGTTTGTTCGTGACGCGTTATTTTTTCACTTTATTGTCATTAGAAGTTTATTTGGTTTTATTCAAAAAGCTAGTAATATTTAATTTTTGTTTTGCTCGTTTATCGTGTGATTTGTGGAATGTTTTTAAGGTTGATATTGGTTCTTAAATAAGTTGTATTTTATTTGAAATTTATGTATGTACTCAATAAAATCCGACCAATTTTGGTAAAGCTACGGAGTAATGAAGCAAAGAAGAAAATTTATGGAAACAAAAAACTACTTCGGGGTTCAAAATTCGTCATCAAAGAGGATCTTACGTATCAACGTGCACAACTGATTAAACAAGCAGCAGAAGTTCTCGATTATAATAATGTTTGGTCAAATGATGGACGTGTTTGTGTTAAAATAGACGGTCGTATAAAACATATCCGTGATATTAATGATATTAAACCAAATTAGATAATTCAGGTTAATATTGCCACACATCATTTTTGTTAAAAAGTTGCAAATAATTAATTCTCATGTTCTTAATTACTTTAAATTTAATATTTTTTTTTTGTTTATATAGCACTGCACTGCGCAGTTTCAAATACGATTTTGCTACACTTATTTATTGTACATAACTATACAATAGAAGTATTATATTATACTACTTTATTCTTTATTTACACAATACAAAGATTTATATTCAAAAAACTTCTTGTTATCTAAAATAATACTGTAGAATTCCCGATAAAATAATTAATTTTAAAAAATATGGATTATTTGATTGCACACTTAAACGTTAGATCATTAACAGCTTCAATTGATTCTGTGCGAGATTTGGTAATACAGAAAAAAATTGATATTTTCGCAGTGAGTGAAACTTGGCTTACTCCAAATATTCTAGATAATACTATCTCTATTCAAAATTACAATCTTATTAGAAATGACCGTGAGTTGGTTAGGGGGGGGAGGAGTTGCTCTTTATATTAAGAATAACATAGTATTTGAGGAAATCAATGATATTTCAAAAAACATTGAACAATGCTGGATAAAAATGAAAATAAATAATAAAAATGTAGCAATGGGGGTTTGTTACAAACCACCATGGCTTAATTGTTTATCTTTTGTGCAAGAACTAGAGGACACATTAAGTGACTTAGTACCATTATTTGATATAGTAATTTTAACCGGTGACTTTAATATCGATTTTTCTAGGCCTGAAGCTCCTAATACTAAGCTATTGTCTGATATGGTAAGTTGTTTCAACCTCGAACAAATTATTGATGGTCCTACAAGATTAGGAAATCAATCGGCATCACTGATAGACCTTATGTTTATTTCTACACCAGAAATTATCATTAGTAAAGATGTCTCTTCGGTAAATGCAATTTCAGATCACGAAATGATTTCTTGTTCTTTATCTTTGGGTAAAAAAAATATTGAACCAGTTTTTCGTACGTATAGATCCCTTAAATTTTGGAATTACGAAATTTTTAAAAACGATCTATTAAACTTAGGACTGGAGGATATATTATACATGAGTAGGGTCATTGATAAAGTTGATTGCTTAACTCTTAGATTACAACTCTTATTTGATCATCATATGCCTCTAATAACATCTAAATTTACTAAACCACCAGCTCCTTGGCTTACAGACACGGTACGTAAAATGCAATCATTACGAGATAACGCGTTTCGAAAATACAAAAGTACTCGTTTAAGGAAACACCATCAATATTACAAAGATCTTAGGAACGCGGTTAATAGTGCAATAAAACAAGAAAAAAAAGCATACTTCGATAGCCTATTACGCAACAAAAATCCATCCGAAATTTGGAAAGTTGTGAGAACTTCTAATATTTTAAATAATAATAAGAAATCTATTCCACCTAATCTGATGGATGAAAATGCCCTTAACACTTATTTTTCGGATACCACTTCTAAAAGTAGCACCCCAAGTACTCAAATTTTTGCTAATTATAATAACATTACCCTATGTAAAGACAATTTTAAATTTTTCCCTGTATCAGAATTAGAGACATTAAAGGCGATCGATTCGATTAAAAGCAATGCGGCAGGTTATGATAACATTACTATAGATATGATTAAACTCTGTTGTCCCTTTATTGCATCATATCTAACCAATATTTTTAATCAATGTTTGGCTGAGGGAGAATTTCCAATGTCTTGGAAGCATTCTCTAGTTATTCCAATACCTAAAGTATCGAATCCATCAACTTTCAAAGAGTTGCGACCAATAAGTAAGCTACCTGTTATATCAAAAATATTAGAAAGGATTGTAGATTCACAACTTAGAAGTTACCTCGATAGAAATAAACTCTTATCTGAAAAACAATCTGGATTCAGACCTGGGTATAGCTGTGAGACCGCTCTATCTGATGTCATAGCTGATATTGCGACAAATACAGACCGCAAAGAGTTGACAGCCTTAGTATTACTGGATTATTCTAAAGCATTCGACACGCTAAATCTCGATTTACTTCTAACTATACTTAAATCAATTGGCTTAGATTCAATTTCTCAGAAATTTTTTAAAAACTATTTGCATGGCAGAACACAAAAGGTCAAATTGGGAAATAGTGTGTCGAATTTTTTGGATTTAAAATCGGGGGTTCCTCAGGGATCCATTTTAGGCCCTATACTGTTCGCTGTTTACTCGTGTCGCTTGACATCGGTGATTAAAAATTGTACTTATCACGCTTACGCAGATGACCTTCAATTATATTACGCATTTCGTGATCCAATTGATGCAGCTCAAAAAATAAATGATGACTTAAATAGTCTTTACCAGTTTTCTATGGGACATTCATTAGTGCTAAATCCAGCTAAGTCAGAGTTAATTGTATTCGGATTTAAAACGCTTCGGGAGCAAATGCACTTATCTAATAATTTTCAAATTACAATAAATAAAAATAAATTACTTCCAAAAGATGTAGTAAGAAATCTCGGACTATTCATTGACTCGGATCTAAAGTTCACTTCTCATATAAGTAATTGCTTAAAAAAATCATTTGGAATAATGAGGACATTATACCCCCATAGACACTTTTTTAACCAAAAATCTAAATCTATTTTATGTAATTCACTAATTTTGTCTACGTTTAATTACTGTGACACTATTTGGGGGCCTTTTCTTAATAGTATTAATAAAAATAGGATCCAAAAAATTCAAAATTCTTGCGTAAGATTCATCTATGGAATCCGAAAATTTGATCATGTCAGTCATAAACTTAAAGATACTCTTTGGCTTCATATGCTTAACAGAAGATTGCTGCACTCTGCTGTACTATATCATAAAGTAATTCTAACACATAAGCCACCTTATTTATATAACAGAATAATGTTTCGAAGTGATGTACATACATTAAATACTCGATATAAGGGAACCCTCACTCCACCAACTCACAGAACTCAACATTATAAGGGCTGTTTTACATACCAAATAACGCGCATTTATAATTCAATTCCAACGGATTTTAAAAAACTATCACTGAATCAGTTCAAATCTAAATATAAGCAAAAACTTTTAAGTGAGCAATAATTCTTTTTACTACTTGTACGTTTCTCGTTACAATAGAAAATTTTATTTTATTTGGGAAATTATTTGCTCTTAAAATAATAGGAAACAAGGATGCATTTTTACAAATTCGAATATTTTTTTTTTTTTTTTGCATTATAAGAAATTGTTTATTTCTCACAATTATACCTATTGTGTATTATGAAATAATATATGTGTATAATATTTTTTTTTCGAATATCTAGGCTAAGTTGAAAAGCAGACAAAGTCTGAACTTCGCCTAGAGATTTCAACTTTAGTTTTTTTTAAGTACATTAGTTAAGTTACAGTTAATATCTTGTATACGAATTATTATTAGGTAATAGGTGTTTCTTTTGTATGATGGAGAAAAAAAAGTTGAAATAAAGGCATTTTTTTTTTTTTTTTTTTTTTTTTTTTTTTTGTTTTTACGATAGACTTATAACTAGATCCTAATCTTCAGACTATTACGTCGTCATCACCTAGGATTTTAGTTAGTAGTCTAGAGCTGCAGTGGATTTGATCACTCCTATTACAGGTAAGCAATCACGCTCTTACGGTGGTATGCGCTCTCAATGTGTACAAAGATCCCAAGATTATTTCTTTTTGCATGTTCGCAGCTAGATGATTTTCCATTCCAGAGCAATGTGGAACTTTTTTAAGTTCCGTCAGAAATTTTGGATGGATGCTACCCATTGCTCCGATTATAAGGACAGATAAAACAATTTTCAGTTCCGGATAGCTAGACTGCAATTCAAATATTAGATCGGTGTATTTTTCAACTTTCTCCTTAGTTTTGTGTTCGATGTTTGTATCCGCTGGTGAGGAAAATTCTATTACAGTCATGGTCAATAAGTTGTAATCTATTATTACCAGATCCGGTTTGTTTGCTTTTATTTTTCTCGTTGTAGTAAATGGAAAATTCCAGTATATCTTACATTTCAGATTACTTACAACAGAGTCAATTGAATTGGGAACGTATGGGATTATAGGGTTTTCGTCGATTCCGAATTTATTACGGAGATAAAAGTACAGAACTCGTAGAGCTCTGTCATGCCGTTTGATGTACAGGGTTGGTGCGTACGTTGGGCATGCTGTTAATATGTGCATAATAGTCTCCTCGTTTTTGTGGCATGCTCTACACTTAGTGTCATCGAGGTTCAGCTTTAAGACATGGTGCTGGTAGTGTCTGGTTGTTACTACACCGTCCTGGCATGCTATTATATACCCCTCTGTTTCAGCTTTTAATGATGGGGATTTTAAAAAGTTGAATGTTAGAGCTTTCGACAGACCTGATTTGTTTATTTCCCTAAAGAATACTCCATGTAATGGTTTTTGTTGATGGGTGGTTATTAGCTCACTAGTATGGAACTTTTTGAGGCATTTTTTGACTTCTCCCTGAGTGGACTGGGTAAGTTTAAATGGTGTGTCTATTTGGTTAATTTTTTTTGTGTATTTTTCATTTTTTTTCAGGATAAACGCACCGGCCCCGTATTCCTCATGTGTTTTTACAATTTTAAGGAGGGGGTCATCAGTTTTCAAGATCTTTCTTGCTGTTTCAATGATGGTCTTCTGGTAAGTATATTCTATGTTAATTATACCTCTTCCTCCCTGAGCTCTCGGAATGTATAATCTCTGGACAGATGCATGTGGATGGTGACTGCGGTATTTGGTAAGTATGCTTCTCGATTTAGTATCTAATTCTTGAATTTCCTTTTCAGTCCACCAAATGACACCAAATGTGTACACTAGGATTGGAAGTGCAAGTGTATTTGTAGCGTTAGCTTTATTTTTGGCAGTTAATTCTGAACTCCAGATTTTCTCCAGAATTTTAAGGTATTTCTTTGTTAAGGAGGAGCACGATACGCAGCACGCATGGTCAAATGTTCGTAGAACTTTCGTTCATAATAGAACAGTTATCTAAAGATAAATTAAAAATTAAAATCAGTAGAGCAAATATAAAGCGCAACATAGTGTCTTTTGAATTTTGCGCTTGTGGATCTGCATACCCTGAAGTGCTGGTTAAAAGTGCCACAGAGTTTTCCGGTTTCATTACGGCATACGACGTAATAGAGTTCTCAATTGTAAAGGAGCTAGTAAATATACCTGAGGAAGTTAAGAAAGTTGTCGATCAACTTGTTGATTTAAGTATAGGTGAGGAGATTGAGGTGAGACACATATTTAGTAGAGTTATTGAATTGTATAATAATCATAATGAGTCTCCCATTAATAGGCTTCCAGGATGCATTGGTTAAGCTAGGTGCCACAGACAATGATGGCACAATTAACCAGACATTCAATACTGCTGGGCAGTCTCCTGCAGATTTAGTTAAAAACACAACTAAACAGGAATATGTTATGGTAGGAGTGTCTGCCAAGGAGTTTATTGAGCTTCATGGATCGGCACAGGTTGATTTCTCTAAGCTCCAAGAAGAGTTTAGCAAAATATGTGAGGATTACACAGCAGCTATAACATATGACGGAGTATCCCGAGCTATCGAATTCAGCTCGAGGATGATCTACGAGGTAGGGCCTGAAGCAAGACAGGTCAAAAGGAAAGATGGCGACAAAACATGGAAATTCCTTTTCATGTACAAAGGTGCTAATAACTCAGTATACACTAAGGCTGCTTTTGTAAGCACTTATAAGGCTGAAGGGGCACTCTACAAGCATACTGCAAGTGACAATAGAATCACTTTGTCAGTTAAAAATGCAAGTCTACTGGCTATACCCATATTACCTAAACTAAATGTGATTGCTATGAGCCAGACGCCTAGTATTCTCTTGCTCACGCCACTAGCAGGAGCAATCTTCTCTAAAGATGACGTATTCAAAATTTCAACTGACTTGCAAATATCTTCCAGAAGGGTCATTAATTGCATAAATGCTAGCTGCCAGAGTGGTGGCCAATACCTAAAGGATAGTAGGGCTCATATTGCGGCTGTTGCAGCTATAGTGGCCACTAAGAATGTGAAGGATAAAAAGATGCGTGATGGAATCATAGGCAAGACCCTTAAGCAGTATTTAAATGCCAAAAAAGAGTGGAAAAGCGCCTTCTTCCAAGTGTATGCCAAATATGGCCATGGGGGAGTACCTTCTAATCTCGCCCCAGAGAAGCTAATAGAGCTATTAGAGTCAATTCAGAAGGTATCTCCAATGCAGGCCATCAGAGCGGCTGCACAGACCGCAATGGAATCGGAGGTTGATGTCCCCAGTCTTCCAGGGTCATCATCAGGTGCAGTGCCAGGCTCCCCAAAAGCTGGAAGAAAGGCTTCAGGTAAGAAGGATAGTGCCCAAGCCACACCAGCACTACAAAAGGCTAGTAGTGCTGGCTCAGAGGAAAGTGGCTGAATTTTTAAGTAGCATAAGTCTGTAAGGACTAGGGTAAGTTAATAGGATTAGGTATGATTAATTTAGGATTAAGTTGATAAAGAGTGATAAGTCCTCGGATTGAAAAACTGACTAAGGATGAGAGGGAATAATGATTAGTACTAATCTCATCCTTCTTTATTTGCATAGTGTATATAAGTTAAGGTATTTTTAAAAAGGCATTTATTATTATTATTATTATTATTATTATTATTTAACATTATAAATTCTAAAGATTATTTTTTTTTATATTACTAGTATTTTCTTATGATTATTTTCCAGTGAATTTCTTTATTTGTAATTGTTTTTTTTTCCTTTTATTTTTATTTTTATCTTAATATTACCATTTTTTTAATATTAATTAAATATTGGTTTTTAATAATCTTTATTATAAGTTCCCAATAAAACCTTAAATACTTAAGCAACTGAATTTAAATAAAAGTGAACTTGGCTCGATCAGGATTTTGATTCTGCAAGTTAAGAACAAGTAAGTAAAATTAATAATTTTGAATTTAGTATTTTTGAACCAACTTGGAAGAAAATAATAACTCAGCTATTTGTTTAACATTAAGTTTGTCACTATTTAACTAAATGTAAACGTCGGCTTAACCCTATAAAAAAAGAAGCCATTAATTATTCATTTAATTAACGTACTTTCGGTCATCTTTCTTTTTATTAAATATTATTTTTAAATAACACCAATAAAATAATAAAGACCAACGAGGGTTTTAAGCTGAGGGTTGACGTAAGATTTACAAACGGTTATTTTTGATCCACTCCACATGATGTCACATGCCACATCAGAAGGGCAGACTCTTATTTTTTCATGAAACTGACAAGGACAGAATGGTGATATCTTCGTCCTTTTTCATTCCGCGCTTTTGAAACTTTGGATTTACCAACTAGGTTACATCACCATCCCGCTCTCTTTGCCACCCCCAGCAAAATTTCAAAATTTATTTTAATATTAAAGTACTTGCGTACAAAAGTAGTCCCAATGTCTATTTGGTTATACCAAATATATTACAGACCCATCCGCGTCCTCTTCCACAAAATTGATTGATGAAGGACTCGTTAGTTTTGGTGATTCCTCCAAAGTAATGGTAGATTTAGCTTCTTTAAGGCTAAGAACACTAAAACCACAACTTAATGGGGATTAATAGGACGCAAACAGATTCGTCTAGGTCGAATTTGATGAAGGTGCAAAAAAATGCGATGCGTCCTTGTCTTTGTGCCATTTTTAACTTCACCTATTTTGAATCCAGCAATTTGCAAATTTTAAAGTACTTAGGTACAAAAGTGGTCCCAATATATATTTGATTTTACGAATATCCTACATATTTCCCATTCCTATCCCACAAATATTTGAGATCATTTGATCGGCCCATATTTTATACCAATGAGGCTAACTGGAGAAGTCTCGCGATTTCCTTGAACAACAGCCGCCAGCATTGTTGGAAAATGTGAAAATGTTCCTCTTCGATTAAGAAGACAAATGTATTTTATGCATGATGGTGCGCCTGCACATTTCAGCATAGTTTCTCGACAGTATTTGGACAATTTATATCCTAATCGTTGGATTGGTCGAGGAGGCCCACAGCCTTGGCCACCTCGATGTCCACACTTAAATTCCCTGGATTTTTTTCTATGGGGTCACCTAAAATCAATGGTTTGTACAACACCCATTGAAAATGTTGAAGAACTAAGGAATCGTATTGTTGCATCCTGTGAAATAATTCGAAATACCCCTGGTGTTTTTGAACGAGTTCGAAATTCAATGCTGAGAAGAATAGACGCTTGTATTGAAGTTGGCGGCAGTCATTTTGAACAGTTATTATAAGTTAATATTAAAGTATTCGAGGTCAGCTCAGCCATTAAATAATTAAAATTATTTTTACACACAATTTTATTAATAATACATATTTAATTTTGTTTTCATTTTTATTACACAGTAATTTTTAATTTATTATTTTTGGGGGTGCAAAGCTAGTTCGCCTCCTCGTGGTGCACCATGGGTAATTCTAAATAAACTAGCGAAACAGAAGTAGATGGAAAACTAGCCCTAAAACGTGTAATCCTATAAATAAGTTTTTTTTTATTTTGTAAATTTTATTTTAATTTAAATTAAAAACGAAGCATTTTAGAAAAAATATTTATTCTCTGTTTTCGTCTTAAAATTGGTCAAATAGTCTTCTAGGAAGTCTCTGGTATTTATTTAAAAAAAAAGCCACCCCTGTTTAATGCAAAATTCGTACATGTTTTTAAATAACTTCAAAACCGTACCAGCTGTGAAAAAATTAAAGAGATCAAAAATTTTCAGAAAAAAGCAAGGAATTAGAATATCTCAATTAAAATGTGAAGTGGGGTAGCTCAAAAAGTTATGGCATAAAAATGGGGTCTATACCCCCAAAATACATGCCCCCTGTATTATATTTCGATATTTGATATTTTTATCTTGTTACGAATATAATAACTAGAGTGTGTTTCAAATTTGATCAAATTATCTTAAAAAATAAAGAAGTATAAACTCAAAAAATATAGAAAGTTTGACACCCCATAACTAAAAAATAGAGCACTTTTGAGAAAATTTTTACTCTATACTTTATCATAGAATTGGTCAAGGAATCGCCTGTAGAATTTCTTCGCATATATTTAGATACACCCTGTATATTCTACCGAAAATTACAAACCTTTTTTTTCATTGAATCAACCAAATTATGCACGTTGGTTAGTCAAGTACCAGGACAATTTACTGAAGATTGATCACACACCCTGGATTAAAAGAAGAACTTCTAAAAGGAAGTTTTGGTGTCAGAAGAACAAACAAACCTTTTTCAAGACAACCTGTTGACTTGACTTTGGAGCACTACGATTGACAGGTGTGCTTCATTTTACGAATTCAATCTCTGCACGTCAACGATGGTCTAAAAGTCATTCAATTCGATCAAGTATTATATATCACATTTATGAAACGACAGGATTAAAAAAATCACAAGACGTAACTGCTGAACTAGAAATCAATAAAATAAAATAAATAATATTCATGTTAAGAATTTCACTACAACAATAAATAAGTACATGAATCCATTCAGTTCGGAGATAAATACTGAATTTCTTTACAATATTGCTACAGGTAAAGCAGCATCAAAACCAGTGGCTAATTATCTATTAAGTATTGAAGAAAAAGGCAAAAATTTACGAGAAAACTTTATATCAGAGTGTTCTTCGAATATTGATCGATTTGAAAAGTCAATAAAGAAAGTTCTAATTTCAAATTTTACTTCTGAAAATAAGACGAAGAAAGTAAAAATTAGCGGAAAAGTTCAAGAAATAAGAATGGAGAGGGATTTGTTTGGTCGCTTGTTGGGTATTTCATTACAATAAAATGTAAATATTGCAAAAGTTTTAGCATTGACGCCTGTTCCTATGTCTTTATGTCACTTGGATGGTTCAATTTGCAAAACAGAGAAATCCATACTTATGAAGATATTAGAATCAAAAGTAAAAAGTCAACAACCATCAAGTGTTGTATTAGATGGTTTCTTCATATTACACACTATGAAAGATATTCCAAAAGTATTTTAAGTGTATCTCGAAAAATTTTACACGCAATAACCAAATTTAAATATGATTATATTCGTATTATCTTTGACCGCTACATTTCACCATCAATAAAAAACTATTAACGAGAATTACGAGATGAAACACAATCAGCGTATGAAATACCAGGTCCAGATCAAAAGTCTGCAGAAATAAATTGAAAATTACACTTTTTGTGCATATTCAGAAGGTTCTGCCATGTCCAAGCGACTGAGCTATCATTCTGCGTTTTATGAGAAACGACGCGTATTTATACCACAATTATGCCGAAACAAAATTCAGTACTGCAAAACTGATTTGAAAGTGTACTTCTTTTTACAACTTTAAGTGTTGATTACCCCTAATAACGACTGGGGACGGCAAAGCAGAGTTGCACTTTCGTTGCTTGCGTTGATCAAACAACTCTATAAAATAGGTTATTTTACTGCTCTCCGACTAATAGCCCTCGAATTTTTTGAAAATTTTTATATTCGAATTTATGAAAAACGACCTCTTAAATGAAAGATAATTAAATAATGAATAATATTGACCGCTCAGTTTTACTTTGGGTCCGTTAGTTTTTTGCTACCATCCTGGAAAGTACAAAACATTTGGAAATAGCACGAGATTAAAATTATTTTAAACGCTTTAAGTTATTTCAACGAGCGATAGCTTATTTTAAACGTCTTACAATGGTTTAATGGGAATCTTTTTTGAAAAAAATCATTCATTTTATACGTTAAGTTTTAGGTTTCGCTGAAATACGACGTAAAGCAATTACGAGCTTAAATGTGTAAAGCGCTTTGTACTAAGAATGCAATGGAAAATTGTTTTTACAAAGTTGACAGTTCTCCAGTAGCTCAGGCATTCAACAAATACTATGAAATTAGTAGATTTTGCAAATTGTATCATGCCCAGAGAAATAAATAAAATTAATAAGTTATTAAAGGGAGACTTTTCTCATTTATCGATAAATGACATGTTTATTTTAAAGTTTTAGTTTCAATTTAAATGTGATGTTTGTAAAGTTAAAAATAAATAAAACAAGATTTAGGTGATTTTAACAAAATTTTAAATGGAATGAAATAGGCTTTAATATACTAACAATTTTTCTTGATTTTTAAGTTTCCATAAAAAAAAACGTTGGTCATCTTTCAAAGTTGCAAAATATTTAAATATTTTAAATCATTTTTTTTGATGATTTTTATTATTATTTCAGCAAAATGGGTAATAAATATAAAAACACGAAGAAAATAAAAATGTAGGAATGGGGAGAGAGAATAGAGTTTTGGAAGAAGCTTGACCGAGTTGTAAGTTTATTATTACCTTTTATTTCGATTTTTTTTTAATGATAATTGTCTTTCTGAATCAGTTGAATTTTATCATTACCTAATTACTTTCTTGAACACTATCTTTTAGAGAAAGAAGCGTAAATTTACAGACAAAATCAAAGACTGATTTTAATAAAAAGTGATAATAAAATCATAAAATTTGAAACTTGCAGTACCTTAATATTCAAATTCAAATTCAAAGTCAAACTCAAAGTCAAATTCAAATTCAAATTCAAATTCAAATTCAAATTCAAATTCAAATTCAAATTCAAATTCAAATTCAAATTCAAATTCAAATTCAAATTCAAATTCAAATTCAAATTCAAATTCAAATTCAAATTCAAATTCAAATTCAAATTCAAATTCAAATTCAAATTCAAATTCAAATTCAAATTCAAATTCAATAATTCGATAAACGTGTCCTGTGTTGTGATGGCTAAAAGTCGGTATTAATTGTGAATTAATCTTGAATTTTATTACCTATTGGGTTTGAGGTAGTTGGAAACTGTTTGTGATAATATTTAACGTCTAATTTGATATGTAAGTACCCACAGAGTCTTAACCGGTGTTCAGCAAATTTACATATTCGTATTGTGTTATTTATTTATTCAATGCTGCTCGCTTATACATAGGCGTGCGCGCGGGAACTAAAATATTTACTTTGTGTCTCATTATTTTTATCCTAATAATCCTCTGTTTCTCACAATATTTGTAACCTTTCCGTTGCCTGATCTTTGTTTTTGTACAATATTAGTTAGTCACCACGATAGGCAGCGTTGGTGTGAAGGGTGTGTCCTTGTTAACTATCCTTGTCAGTCATACCTTATAATTCGTATCTCAATATGAGTCAACCAGCTAAATGCGTCGGAGGCTGCGGTTTGAACGTAGCTAGCTTAACAACTTATCCTAAATGTGAAAAACCGTGCCACCCTTCATGTATATCAAAGAGTAAACATATTTGCTCTTCATCTATTGATAAGCCATACACTAATTCCGATAATAATGTATTAGATGCCGTATGCATAGAACGCATTTTTGAGAAAATGTTTGTTAAGTATTTTACCCAATTCTCTGAAAAAATTGACTCGTCGCTGGAGACAATTCAAGGTTCAATGACTGCTCTCGAAAACCGAATATCTACCATAGAAGACAAACAAGGAGATTTGCAGCATCAATTTGACCAGCTAAGCAAGAGGATTAGTGACTTGGACCTTCCACCTGCTGGAAACACTGCAGGAAAGATGGATATTTTGGATGAACTTGAAGATCGTGAAAGACGTAAAAACAATGTCTTATTATTCAATGTACCTGAATCTAGCTCGGAAGTTGGAGCTGATCGTAAAAAATATGATTTTACTCATTTGCAAACTACTTTGAATGGTATTTGTGATGTTGATAATATAAAAATTTTTATGCGCCTTGGAAAAAGATCTGCAAATCCAAGACCTATAAAAGTGATCTTCAATGATGTGGCCAATGTTCATAAAATGTTTAAGAATAAAAGTAAACTTCAGAATAATATTAAAGTGCAACCAGATAAAACGTATTTGCAACGGGAGGAATTTAAGACCTGTATAACTGAGCTTAATATGAGAAAAGAAAAAGGAGAAACTGATCTAGTTTTTCGATACGTTAACAATCGTCCAAAGATTATTAAAGGATTTACTAATCAAAAAAACTAAGTTATTACCAACAGTCTATTTCAGAAGAAAATTCTTTGTTAAATGTTAATATAAACGATAATCAAAATATTTTATCTATCTATTATCAGAATGTACGTGGCCTGGGAAGTAAAACTACTCACTTCTTTAATAACAATATTACCTCAGACTATGACATCCTGATAATCACTGAAACATGGTTACATGATGGTATCTACGACAGTGAATTGTTTAGCTCTGATTATGTTGTCTTCAGATCAGATAGACTCTATAAAAAAGGAGGTGGTGCATTAATAGCTCTAAAGAACAAATTTAACTGTGAACTTGTGCAATTGGATTTTAATATAAAAGAAATTGATTTAGTGTGTGTTAAGCTTAATTATGGATCAAATTTCTACTATATATTAAGTATTTACATACCTCCCTCGCTCCATACTGATATCTACTCTGCGTTGTTTGATTATTTAGAATTTAAATTTTATTTGGAGCCATATGTCTGCATAGGAGGAGACTTTAATATACCGAAGTTTTGTAATCATAACATAAATACGGACGTTGGAGATGAGAAGTCACATCGATTGCTTGAGTTTCTAAATTTTTGCAATATGAAGCAAACTAATAATGTTCCTAACACATATAATCGTACTTTAGATTTGTTAATACTATCTAACAAGCTAGAAATCCAGGTTTCACGTGATACAAATCCAATCGTAATTGAAGACGACTACCACCCTGCATTATCTTGTCTACTAAACATGCATCATTTTAAAAATGCAAATTTTATGGGTGGTAATGACCTGAATTATAACTTTAAGAAAGCAAACCTATACAATTTATATACTGAACTGGCCGGTGTTGAATGGTCTGAGCTTCTAAGTTCTTCTAATGTTGAAGATGGATGTATTATTCTTTACGATACTCTTCTAAGAATATTTGATACGCATGTTCCAAAAACAAAGCCACCTGTTAATGTACATAAATACCCTCCATGGTTCAATAATGATATAATTATGAAGATAAAACAAAAGGATAAACACAGAAAATTATTTCTTAAAGGTACAAGTATTAACAAAGAAAGGCACAAAACTGAGTTCGAAAGGATACGTAAGTTACTCAAAACCCAAATTAAGGAAGCCCATAAAAACTATGTTGAAGATACTGATAACCAAATTTATAGGGATCCAAATAAATTTTGGTCATACGTAACATCTTTAAAAAAATCTACAAGGTTGCCAGGTTCCATGATGTACAATAATGATTCACTA
Organism: Stenus bimaculatus; assembly: GCA_963971135.1. NCBI lineage: Eukaryota > Metazoa > Arthropoda > Insecta > Coleoptera > Staphylinidae > Stenus > Stenus bimaculatus. Next base: position 41,093,838 of record OZ020181.1, read on the forward strand.
ACATCTCCACTAGATGTAATAAATGGATTTGCGATGCACTTTAAAAGTGTTTACCTCCCGCCTTCGATTGATATGGATGACTCAATTCGTACAAATAAACTTGGTGACTTTCGTATTCCTGAAAGCAAAGTTTTAGAGCATTTAAAAAAACTAAAACCATCACTCACTATGGGGCTGGACAATATTCCTGCATTTATTCTGAAGGACTGTTCATCAAGCCTAGCAAAACCCCTGGCTTACCTATTTAATCTCATATTGGAGAGTGGTCAGTTCTCAAAGCAATGGAAGCAAGTTAGGGTTACACCGGTATTCAAGTCAGGGCAAAAGAATGATGTACAAAACTATCGCCCTATCTCCATTCTTTCAAATTTTTCCAAAGTATTCGAGTCCATATTGTCTCAACATATCAACTTTATAGTGCACGATAGAATCTCTAGCCATCAACACGGTTTCATGAGCCGTCGATCTACTACAACAAATCTCACATATTATACGCAATTCTTATCAAAGAAGATGGATGGAAAGAGTCAGTCGGATGTAGTATATACCGATTTCTCCAAAGCGTTTGATCGCCTTAATCACCGGATTTTGTTGGAGAAACTGAAGTCCTATGCCATAGCTGATAATATTATTGATGTAATACAATCTTATCTATATAAACGTGAGCAGGTCGTTAAATACAATGGATTCTCTTCTGTAAAGTATTATGCCACTAGTGGGGTCCCGCAAGGGTCCAATCTTGGACCACTACTATTTTTATTATTTATTAATGGAATATCTGATAATATGGTGTCGTCTGTACTCCCATATGCGGATGATCTGAAGATCTATCGTGAAATAAAGACCATTAGGGACTGTGAGTTACTACAAAAAGATTTGGATACGTTACAAGAGTGGTGTAATTCAAATGATTTACACCTTAATATAAAAAAGTGTTTTGCAATATCATATACGCGTAAATCAAACAACATAGCATACTCCTATAAATTAAATGGTGTTACTCTCGATAGGCCCTCCTCGTTTAAAGACCTAGGTGTGATTTTTGATGCTAAATTGACTTTTAAATACCATATTGCAAAGTTATGTGCAGATAGCATTAAGTGTCTGGGTTTTATTATACGTCATGGTAAATTGTTGTCCACTAGAACTCTAACATTACTGTACAGTAGTTATATATTAAGCAAACTAAACTATTGTTGTATTATATGGTCGCCATATTATAAAAAATACATTGATAAGATAGAGCGAGTGCAAAAGCGCTTTCTTAAGTATTTATATTTTAGAAAATATAGTATCTATCCGGACAGACGTTGTATTACCTATGAGATGCTATTAAATGAATTTAATTTTATGTCAATTAAAAACAACCATAAAGCTATATCAGTTTGTTATATTTATAAGCTTATCAATAATTTAGTGGATGACGCTGATACTCTTTCACTTTTAAACATTTTAGTACCTAGAATGGCATCAAGGAATTCTGTAACCTTTTCATGTTCTACTGCTCACACTCTTCACTACGCTAATTCTCCTGTTAATAACTTATGTAATTATTATAATTTATATGCTGGAAATGCTGATATATTTTGTTTAGGATTTAATTCATTTAAGATCAGTGTTTATAATGCTGTAAGCTAAACTGCTTGCATGCAGGAATTTGTTCTTCTATTATTTATTTTTATATTATATTTAGTTGCTTTCTTATATATTATATTATATGATATTTATATTTTCCATATTTTTGTTTAAGTATTATTAAGTTAATATGTAATTGAATTATGTTACCGTTTTGGCCAATAGGCTGTTGGTAATAAAGTTATTTATTTATTATTTATTCAAATTCAAATTCAAATTCAAATTCATTTATTAGTGCTACAAAACAAACAGTTTTACACAGGTCAGTTACAATTAAAATAATTTCACAACTCTACAAAGATATAAAATTTTATAGTACATACTACTTAGGTACACATAAACATATTCATTGACAAGTAATTGCTAAAAATTTTAAATCAGGTAAGATTGACACTCTAATATAAAATTCGCGTATAAGTAATTTAACTATTCAAATATCACAAAATTTACTGTTAAAAAAATCGTCAAATGAATAATAAGATTTCATTTGAAGAAATGTTTCTATCCGACTTTTGTAGGTTTCAAATGGTAATTTTTGTATTTCGTATGGTAAACAGTTAAAAAATTTAATAGAAAAATAGTTTATGCCGTTTTGGAATTTCTTCAGTCGATGCTGTTCAATTATAGTTTTTTCTTTGCCTCTTGTGCAGAAGTTATGTATGTCTGTGTGTGATCTATATTCACTTAAATGAGATTTTATGTGGAGCAAGCATTCCAATATGTAGGCACATGGAAGTGTAAGTATTTTAAATTTTGAGAAGTAAGGACGACAGTCTTCCCTATAAGGAATGCCCGCTAAGACTCTTACAACCCTTCTTTGTATCGCGAATATACGATTGGCGGATGCACAATGTCCCCACGCAATTATCCCATAGACCGCTACGGTATAAAACAGGGAGTGGTATGCAGTTAGGACGACTTCGGGCTGTAAACAATTGTTCAGTTGTCGGATCAGAAACGTTGTTTTCGAAAATTTTCCTGCTAGGTAGTCTGTATGATCCTCCCATTTTAGGGTGGGATCAATATACACTCCTAGAAATTTGACACTTTGTACTTGGTTTATTTGGTCTTTTTTTAGTGAAAAAGTTAATGTTTCGGTTTTATTTTGATTTAGGCATAATTGATTTAGACCGAACCATTCGAGCGCTTCCGCCTGAACAATTCGCGCCATACGACTAGCTTCTTGCTGTAGAACATTTTCTACATTCAAGGTTGTATCGTCTGCAAAGATTATTGCTTTAGCTTTACTGTTATCCGGTAAGTCATTCACATAGATGAGAAATAGCAATGGGCCAAGTATAGACCCTTGAGGCACCCCTGAATCTGTATTGAGAATACATGATTGGTCATCGTCCATGGTAACTATTTGCCGCCTATCAGTTAAATACGATTTTATTAAAGTTATTGATTTTTTGCTTAGATTGTATCTTTCCAACTTAGTTACGAGAATTTCGCGTGAGATGCAATCAAAAGCTTTGCTTAGGTCGCAAAACAATGATATACAAACAGATTTGTTCTCGAAAGCATTGAATACCGTATTACAAAGCGTATTAATTGCGTCTTTGGTGGATCTGTTTCTGCGGAAACAAAATTGAGCGTTAGTAAATAATTCATGGGTTTCAAAGTAATTTTGTATTTGGGTATAATATCTCTTTAATTTAAGAAAAAATAGATATTTTTTGTTCACAATGACACTTGATACAAAAAAATGCTATAAAAAAGAGAACACCCTGCATATTAAGTAGCTTTTTTATAAAATTAATAATAGGTAATAAAGAAATTAAAAATATTAAAAGTTTATAAATAACTCCACAGCAAAAAGAGTTGTAGAGTAAATAATAATGTTTATTTTTAATTTTAATATTCTATTTCAGCTTGATTTATTAGAAGGCGAAATGTAATTGCGGGGAGCAGCCTATAGAAAAAAAAAATCATAGGGGAAACCGGGGGAAAAATAATAGGAATTAAAATAAGAAATGATTGATATTATACATTTTACACGAATACAATATTTCATTATTATTTTATATCGCTGGTAAGTTATAATAAAGTGTACAGAATACCGATTTTGTGACTGTCAAATTTAACAGCGCTGTTATGGCTAACATTTTTGTTCAAAATAAGTATTACAATTGTTCAAACTGTTATTCGTTTTGAATTCAAAAATTAACATGCATCGATAGCTCAAAATTCACATTTTAACTTACTAAAGTTTATCACCAAACTAACAATCCGTTAGAGTTGAATTTTATTGGTTGGTTTTTATGTGACTAACAAGGCAGATAACCAAGTATTCTGTTATCAAATATTTTTAGTTTCTTTCAGATGATATTAAATCTTTGAAATAAATATCTTAATTCTGTAAATTAAAATAAAAACACATATAAATTAAATAGCCTTATTTTATTGGTAATCCAAATCTTGAGTGCATTACACTTTCATATTTTCCAAAATAAAAACACTTTATTCACATTAAAATCATTTATTTACTTTTGCAAGTATTTGAGGTTAAGATACTACTTCGTAATGTTGAAATCCCCAAATTGGCTTTCCATGATGTAGTGAGATGGGAAAGGTAAAGTCTTCAAATTTTAGCCAAAAAAATTCAAAAGAAAGTTGTTACTATCTTTATTAAAAAACTTCAATAGTCCTTATGCATTTCGCAAACAAAGTTGCATCATCAGAGGAACTCTATTCAAGTTAACACTTTAAAAAGCTAAAAATATTTAAAAATTAACAATCTTTAACTTAAAAATTAAGCGTCAACTTACATGAACAAAACGCTGGTAAAAACGTGGTTAAAAAAGAACAATCCGCAAGGATACACTATCATCTTCTCCTTTTAAAATTTGAAAGTAAAAATCCAAGTTTAGCAAAAAAATGTAAAAAAATAAAATATATAACTTGACGACTCTATAGGTTAATTAACAAATAACTTTTTGGTTTTTTTAATAATTTTGCTACATGTGACGGATGTTATTCAAGATGGCTGAAAAATGCAAATTATTATATGGCGTCCTTTGAACAATGAAAACGCATGTTACCTTATTTTTGATTGAAAACAATAAAAAGTGTAGTTGATCGAACTAGTATGTAGCATCATCCTGAATGTCACTTAGCTAGCTTTTTATATTTACTTAAAGCCAATTAAAAGGTGAGAATGTAGATCAGCTAGCGTTAAGGTAAACGGAACGCCTTTCCTTTTTGTGGATCACTTACAGACTAAGCCAACTTGCTCAACAATCCGCATTAAGTCAGCAACGTGGCGCCATCTAGTTGTCAAGACTCAAACTACAAAGATACCGAATTATATAAAATGTAGGCAACTACTTATGATCAACATAGATTTGAAATTTAAAAATTTAAACACCAATTAAAAAACAATGGTATAAGGTCCTATCCAAATACAAAAAACGTAGAGGATGAAATCTATAAGCAATCAAAAAGAGAAGAATGTGTAACTGTTGACAAGGTGTTAAGTAATACAACATCTTTCTCCCTTGAATGCTTAAATATCTCAATTTCCTCCAGTACATCTAATCTATAACCATTATCTTGATTATGTAGGATTTTAGTGTTATTATTAATATCGAAAGTGTGGTTCTTTAACCGTAAATGCAAGCCAAAAACTGAATGATCGTTGTTGACCTTATTGAACGATCTCAAATGTTCAGAAACTCTTATCTTGACCGCTCTACCACTTTTTCCTACATAACAACTGTTACAATCACCGCAAGACAACTTGTACACTCCTGATTTCATAAGAGTTGGAATAGTATCCTTATTATTAACGAAAAGATCACCTATTCTTTCATTTGACCTATACACTATTCTCGAATTTGGACAAACATCCCTAAAGATACTAGAAATGTGATGATAAACTGCGTTATTAAAACCAAAGACAAAACAGTGATCGAACTTTTGTTCATTAGCTGGAGTACTAGAAAAGGCATCTACCTGTAGCTTTTTACATGTCATTTTATGTAGGATCTTATTTACTAGATTGACTGAGAAACCATTATTGTGTGCTATTTGTTTAATTATATTAAGTTCTTTATAATAATTATTCTGATTCAAAGGAATATTGATCAATCTATAAACTAAGAAATGTAAAAAGGCATGCTTTTGAGGTGTGAAATGATTTGAATTATTCGGAATGGCGTGATCCGTAGTTGTTGCTTTTCTAAAAATATCGAACACTATTCCGTCTCTAGTTCTCTTCAAATTTAAGTCCAAATAATTAATAGAACACTCTGTTTCTTTCTCCAGAGTAAATTTAATGCTAGAGTGTAGGCCGTTAACAAATTGAAGGAATGTGTCAAGTTCATCAACATCGCCCTTCCAACCGATTAAAATATCGTCCACATACCTGTAGTAGAAACCGATGTTCTCTTTGAAAGGGTTATTGTTACTTAAAATATGTGATGACTCAAAGTGGCTCATAAAAATCTCTGATAACAGAGGCGACAATGGATTTCCCATGCCTAGACCAAAAGTTTGTTGATAAAATTTGTTATTGAATTGAAAGAAATTGACCTGAAGGGCCAACTCTGTTGCCTTGAATAATATTTCACATAACTCATTACTAACATCCGAGCCAATTAACAAATTCTTAAGAACATCCAAAGTTTCCCCCACAGGTACGTTCGTAAAAAGGTTGACTACATCAAGAGAAATTAAAATTGTATTGTTAGTAAGACTTACTTCCTTCAACCTGTTAACTAGGTCCAATGAATTAATCAAACTATGACTTGACTTATAGACGAGATTTTGGTTTAATTTCTTAACCAACCACTTGCACAACTTATAGGTAATACTATTGCAAAAGGATAAAACAGGTCTAATTGGATAATTCAATTTATGAAGCTTTGGTAAGCCATATAACCTAGGTATCCCCGAGTTCATTACATGAAAAAGTTTAATGTTAATGTCTGAGTGTACAAATATGTCTTTCAGCTTGATATTAAAAATCTTATTGAACCTCTCAACCAATTTATGATCTACAATTCTAAAAAAGTTAACATTATCCGCCAAAAACAATTCTACTCTAGAAATATAACTATCTCTATCCATGATAACAACACATTGTCCTTTATCAGCCTTACTAAGTAACAAATTGCCATCTTTAATTTTCTTTTTAAGATCTTAAATTAAATTATAAGTGTTACGAATCTGTTCCCTAAATTTAAAGGAAAAATTTTTTAGAAAAATGTTGCATCTGTTTCGGATGGCTTCCTTCATATCTGTTGTGAGCCTTTTAATATTAACTTCTATATCACTGATTAAATCAACTTTAATCTTATCTACATTACAAGGAGTTGGACAAAACTTCAAACCGTTGTTAAGCAATGACAATTCATTATCAGTAAAGGTGACATTCGACAAATTTTCAACCCGATGATAGAACTTATGTGAAGAGAAATTCTCTTTATGATTTAACTTATTACTGTTAGAAACTACATCAATATTTTTACGATTTAAATTAATGATCTTGTTACGCAAGGTTTTGTACCTAAATTTCTTGAAGATGTTTTCTTTTAGGTAGATGCGTTGTAACACTGTATCAAATTCCATCGGTGATAACTTCCTGGTTAAGATGTCGTACAAAATTCTAATCTTCGAATGATAAATTCCTGATTTTCCATGCCAAAACCTTATTTCTTTGCGGATAATCTTCTTCTCGCATAAATTGATTGAATTCACCTGTTGATTGTTGAGCAATGCGCTGTCTCTCTTCCATCGGGCATACCCCGGAACCAAACCATCCTTTAAGCATCTTCTATTAAACCAGATATGTGAATCCGACATATTCTTCTTTCTTAACAAATTACCAAACGTTCGTAGGATAAAGGCCAGACTCGCCATTGACATCGTAATGTTGAAATCCCCAAATTGGCTTTCCATGATGTAGTGAGATGGGAAAGGTAAAGTCTTCAAATTTTAGCCAAAAAAATTCAAAAGAAAGTTGTTACTATCTTTATTAAAAAACTTCAATAGTCCTTATGCATTTCGCAAACAAAGTTGCATCATCAGAGGAACTCTATTCAAGTTAACACTTTAAAAAGCTAAAAATATTTAAAAATTAACAATCTTTAGCTTAAAAATTAGGCGTCAACTTACATGAACAAAACGCTGGTAAAAACGTGGTTAAAAAAGAACAATCCGCAAGGATACACTATCATCTTCTCCTTTTAAAATTTGAAAGTAAAAATCCAAGTTTAGCAAAAAAATGTAAAAAAATAAAATATATAACTTGACGACTCTATAGGTTAATTAACAAATAACTTTTTGGTTTTTTTAATAATTTTGCTACATGTGACGGATGTTATTCAAGATGGCTGAAAAATGCAAATTATTATATGGCGTCCTTTGAACAATGAAAACGCATGTTACCTTATTTTTGATTGAAAACAATAAAAAGTGTAGTTGATCGAACTGGTATGTAGCATCATCCTGAATGTCACTTAGCTAGCTTTTTATATTTACTTAAAGCCAATTAAAAGGTGAGAATGTAGATCAGCTAGCGTTAAGGTAAAGGGAACGCCTTTCCTTTTTGTGGATCACTTACAGACTAAGCCAACTTGCTCAACAATCCGCATTAAGTCAGCAACGTGGCGCCATCTAGTTGTCAAGACTCAAACTACAAAGATACCGAATTATATAAAATGTAGGCAACTACTTATGATCAACATAGATTTGAAATTTAAAAATTTAAACACCAATTAAAAAACAATGGTATAAGGTCCTATCCAAATACAAAAAACGTAGAGGATGAAATCTATAAGCAATCAAAAAGAGAAGAATGTGTAACTGTTGACAAGGTGTTAAGTAATACAACATCTTTCTCCCTTGAATGCTTAAATATCTCAATTTCCTCCAGTACATCTAATCTATAACCATTATCTTGATTATGGTTGACAAGGTGTTAAGTAATACAACATCTTTCTCCCTTGAATGCTTAAATATCTCAATTTCCTCCAGTACATCTAATCTATAACCATTATCTTGATTATGGTTATAGATATAACGTCGTACTTCCAAATCTCGTAAATATTGAGAATTCTGTAGTTTTTCTCAAGCGCTTTATTCACCTCGTCGATGACCCAGGTGCCGGTAAAAGCTCTTTCATCTTCACTATGCGCACACTCGGCAACGTTTGAATTTTCAGCACATTTAGAACATAGAGCAAAAATTAGTTTATTGTTTATTTTCTGAGGCAGCACCGGATGATACAAGTCTTGAGGCGGTAATATTTTACATTTGATAAGTCTATCGGTTTTGCTAAGATCAAACGCTCCACATTCCTCGTTACCAACATACACTTGAGGGTGTCCTACGGGGAATTTTCCAAATTTACACACCCACGGGTACAGGGAGCAAATGTCAATGTAGCGAATTTTTTCTTCTTTCGAGCACTTGTGGTAAGTTTTTACGTTGCCCGTTCTTCCGCCGTAAAAAGCATCTAGTGGATTTAGAGGAAAATTAACAAAGAGCGGATGACTTGCGGCATATTTTTCAATTTCAGGATTCACCAGCATTTGTTTACGAAAATCACACTCCCACATTTCAATAACTTCATACCCTAAGCTTCTTAATCGTTCCACTCTGGCAAAAGTCGACTCGTACCTCTGTGCCAACGTTTCCTGGGGACTTTCGTATGACGGAGCATCTCTGTTGTATTTGAGACACGTATGTCCATGATAATAGCAGCCTTGAAATTCAAAAATTTGATTTGTTTCCTCGCAAAATCCGTCGACTTTTACGCCTCCCAACACGACTTCACGTTGTTTAACCGAATGTGCAATATTTATCCGTCACTCTCGTTCTTCCCATAATAACCATTGCGTGGCGATTTTTGATTGTTTATCACAATTTCGATAACCTCCTTTCGGAATTATTCCAATGGTATTTGGTTTTAGGAAATTGCGTCTGTAGATCTTGTTGCATGCGGACGCAATGGTGCACGCTTCGGTGAAGGGACATACGTTTCCCACTTCCAACATTTGTTGTCGAAATTTCATACATGCGGCGGTTAAAATCTCAACACCCGAAACACAATACTCGACAATTTCTCGCTGCATCTTGAATTCGTTGTTTTTATTTTCTTCGTACCACGAAAGAAACTTTGTGCGTTCATCCGATTTCATGGAGTTCGGACAGTAGTAGCAGGCATCGGGTAAAGGTCCCACATAATTTTCATGCTCTTGCGTATTAAACAGGTGTGGAAAATAGCCTTTTTTGTAATTATCACGAAATCCAAACGTTTTCGGTAATTTCGAAAGAGCCATGGGAAAATAATTTAGCGAATCTAGAAATTTTAGATTTGAACCAAAGGTCATTGTCACGATTTTAGTTCCTCGCATTATCAACTCAGGAGTATGAGATGTATTTGTCAATATATAATTCAAAATAAACTGATGGTCGAATCCCGAACCGTTGTGTGCAATTATAACAACTTGCTGGAAAAGTGTTCTTTGTTTAAAAATGAATTCGACAAATAGTTTAATAACATCCTCCTTATAGTCAATAACATGTTGTCTAAAACCGCACGATTTGCATAAAACCAAATTTTCAGCTTCCTTAATACAGAGAGAGCAGCGTTGATTGAGCACACATAGATTTGGTATATGTAAAACAGATTTTTCATTTATTCGCTTTTCTTGTCTCGTCTCCAGGTCGTAGAAAATAAATAAAATCTTCTCAGTTTTTGGCTTTCGTGTATCCGGCTGCATATAGCATATGTGGTTTTGTGGCTGATGTTTGTTGCATATTTTGCAAAATATTTCCCCGCATGTATGTTGACGACTTTTTTAAATAATTTTCATGCATAATGAACACGCACGAATTTTCGCACAGGTCCCATTGTTTTGTGGTTATCAAAACAATCTCCATTTTTAACAGTTCTATTGCATTCTGAGCAAAAATGTTTGGAAATAAATTCGCACTGCAGAGTTTTGTAACACGCTACACAAGTCTGTTCACATCGATGGCGAGATTTTGAGTTGAAAGGGGCGTGACATTTCTCGCAGTAGTATCCACAACAAAACGCTGCAGTTAGGGATGTGATGACGTTATAATGACCTTGATAATGCAAAAGGTTAACTTTAATGTCTCTCGCTGAAGATCCTTCATAAATAAGTTCTCGACCTTTTGTACCGTAATGGTACACTGTGATTTTGACATTCACCAAGAATTGTTCAAAAAGTTTAATTTCGCGTATACCGGCTCCTTCTTCGGGTATTTCCACTTTCGCGTCCGTCATCAGCTGTTTGGCTCTAATTGTTTGCAACTTCCCAATGTCACGACGCACTTTGACTTGTTCGGGATCATTGGTGGCATATGCGTGGGCGACAACTATCGCTCTGGGTAAACACAAATTGTCTGCATTTTTTATGGTAATTATACCCCTACGTTGCGCACATTCTTCGGAAAAGCATGTGAAATTATCGTGACGTGGTTTTCCGGTACCAACAGGCAGACGAACACTTGTTAGTTGTAAACAAAATGTTTCCGTGTTGAAGCCAGAAGAATTCGACTGGTACACGCTGTTGATAAGGCTCCATACGTCGTGGGATGTGAGTTTTTGAGCTTCGCGAAAGGCAAGGTGGTCCACGTGAAAATTCACGATCTCCAAACGTAAGTCCAACATAATCGGTCGGCTCAACATCTTCTGATATGTACTCAACAATGTTTTCAATTGCCGTTCGCACCCAATTTACAGGATTTTCTTCCTTCGGTATCGACTTAATTTTAAATTCAACACTTTTTCCGAGAACATTAATTCGACGAACTCTTTTTTGACTTTCTTTAACAATAATAAATTTTTCCATTTTGGATGTTACCGTTGCGCGACAAACGCTCGACTATAATAATTAAACGAGGAAGATTATGAAATAATTAAATGAGGAAGATTATTAAATAATGCTTATCAAGAAATGCGCAGAGCTTGCAAAAACGCTTCGCTAATTAAAGCAGTCCACTTAAACGGGCACGCGTCTTTTCTCGATAATAAATACTAAATCTAGCTAAATTAATTCAATTAATTTTCAAATTTTTTGAATTTAAATCTAGCATTTAAATTACAGTATTTAAATTAAACGATTTAAGGAATAGATTTTGAACCCCGCATTTTCTTCAATTCAAAGCGTTTAAATAAAAGCATCCACGTAAGAAAGGGGACACCGCATATCTGCACCGGGAGTCCGATAACTGATAACAGCTGCCGGCGGGAGATACCCGCCCCGGGGGGTCGCTCGTGGTATCCGCGTCTGGAGGCCGGTAAATGGTACCGGCGGCGCGGGATCTGGCTGCTGGAGCGGAAAGCGTCTTATTTCAGAACATTTAAACGTCCCATTGGCAAGTAAGCTCTACAGCCGCGAGGCTTAGGCGCTGGACTTGTAAACGAAACTCGACGGTTCGAGCCGCAGCAAACGAAGTTTTTTCCAACAACAAGACGATGATACCCGGCGCGCGACCGGAATTACCCGAGCTTATCACTAATTAGGTTATCTTTATCTATTTTCCCACGCTTTATCAAATTTTCCCACGGTCGATGAAATTTTCCAAGTCTCAACCGTCCCCATGCCTACTGACAGGTCAATTTTAGTTTTTATAATCCCATCTCTTGGTATAATAAAAATATTAATGGCGTCACTGGTGATTTAGCAATGACGTCATCATCGATTTTTTTAAATGGAAACCCCTACTTTTTTCACTGGTTTTTGATAGACATTTATGTCACTTAAACGATGATATAAAAAAATTTTTGTATTTGTTAACAAATTTTCGTTTAAAATTTTTTTAATATAAACTTAAAATTAATTTGTACTATTAAATTTGAATGTTATATATGATTTATTTTGGCCGATTTAAATAAACGGTAAATTTAAAATTTTATTTTTTGTAAATTTCCTTACATTTAAATAGAATCAAAAAATTAGTTTTTCAAGACTATTTATTAAATTTTTTTAAATACATTTAACATTTTACATTCGCATTAGAATGCGCATTATTTAAACATTTACTATCTTTTGTTATTATTGGTAACTTCAAATTCATTTTAATTTATTTTTATAAAACCTTTTTCGTTAAAATAAAAATTTCCTTTTTTGAATTAAAAAGATTTTTTATTCAAAAATTTGTTTAAAAATTTAATTGTTTTTTATATCATTGTTTAAGTGACATAAATGTCTATCAAAAACCAGTGAAAAAAGTGGGGGTTTCTATTTAAAAAAATCGATGATGACGTCATTGCTAAATCACCAGTGACGCCATTAATATTTTTTGATGAGATGAGATGGGATTTTAAAAATTAAAATTGACCCGTCCGAGCGATTTTCTAAAAAAAAAATAAATACGGCAGTTATGAATTAGGTTCCAAACTTTATCACCACCCTGTATACAGAATGTATTAATCAGGAATAAAGTTAAATGAATTATCTTCTAGAATATATTTGTGTACATTTTAAATCAAAATTTCATTAAAAATAAACAGTTCCCCTCATGCGGAGCCACGGTCATAAGCAGGTCCCCGTTTGCAAAATGTTCGCGTGTGTCCCGAAAGGTTAATTTCTCAAAAAGTATTAACACCAGCGAGTTGAAACTTTTACCGAAGAACAAGACACAGAATGGGAGTAATTTTAGTCGCTTACGACAAAAAGCTGTTGAATCGTTTTTGCGAAAAAAAAAATTCCAAAATTTTTGGAAAATTCGAGTACAAATTCGGCCCTAGTGGGCGCATTTTTTATGCGATTGGAACCGCTATCTCATTCTTGGATGGAGAAAACGATCCCACTAATTTTAAGCCATAAAGCGTCTCGATGGGTCAAGTAGTTCCTTTAAAATAAATAATTTTCCGATAAACATAAAATTTCACAGCAGTTTTTCTGTCAGAAAGTGACTTTTTCAAATTTTCAGCGGTTTTTGAGACGTAACTTGAGAAGGAAAAGCGATATCGACACGAATCTTTTCTTAAATTATAGCGCACGCCTTTAAAATAAGCTATTGTTGGTTGAAATTTGTTTCGGCAAAGAGAGGTAAAAAAATTATCAAAATCGTAACTTTTTGCGACCTTGTGCGAGGGGTTGAAATTTTGATTTTTTTATCGAAATTCATAAAAACTTTTACGTGTCCTCAAAGTGTGGAAAAAGTCCTTTCCACCGCATATTTTCGATCGACTATCCGATATTTCTTTACCTCTTTCCGTTGATTTCGACTTTGGAAGCTCGGTGCCAAGCCAAATTAAACGGTGTACATTTTAAAATGCGACCGTTAGTTGGTTTAAACAATCTTCCTAAATGTGACGTGTTGCGATTTTTAATTTTCGGCCAAACACAAATGCCTTTGGCTACACCATTTTGCTCTAGGTGCTGTTTTTAGCGTAATGTTTCTACGCCTTGGGGAAAAAAATTCCGCACGCCTCTGAAATAGTCGAGAGTCGAATTTTTGTCTGCACATAAAGGGGACAGAGGGCCACAAACTGAGCCGCTTACGGTTATCTTCGGTCAAGTCATGTAAAAGCTGTAATGTTTTAAATTTCCCTAAAAAAAGTTCGAAAATTGTATAACAAATTTAAATCGCTGAAAAAATGTCAAAAACAAATTATCGGGATAAAAACCGGCCTAAGACGATTTCGCGTGATTCTAAGTTTACGAAAATGTCGTGCGTGATTTTCTTCCTCTGCCCAAAGTCTCATATTAGTCAATTGAAATTTCACCGTTTTACACCTGAAAACGCCTAATTTTGACGTTTCCGAAGGAGGCTCAAAACTCCTCCCACGTATAATTGAGGATGTGCGAAAAAGAGGCGCCCAGTTTGATCGCTTCGATTCCAAACACGGCGACATTGCGATTTCTTTGTTTGAGCGGCGGGCCCGCTAAAAAATATGCGAAAAACTCAATATACAATTCCATACATTCCACAACAAAATGGGGTAGCTGAACGTCTAAATACGACATTATTGGATATGGCAAGAACAAATTTTATTGATACTGATCTTCCAAAACATCTTTGCGGAGAAGCCATAAGAAGTGCAGCATATCGATTGAACAGATCTCCTAGTAATGCTCTTCATGGAGATGGTATGGAAAAATTGACTTATCTAAATTGAAAGTTTATGGATGTAAAGCTTGGTTATGTCAATTGCCAAAGAGTGGAAAATTAGAACAGAGGGGAATTGAAGTAAAGATGGTTGGTTATTGTGTTAATAACTATAGGTTGTGGAATCCCATAGAAAATAAAATTGTTTCTGCAAGAGATGTAAAATTTGATGAAAGCAGTTTAATAAAATAGAAAATGATTTTTAAAGACGATAACAATAATATACATACATGATGAAAAGGAACAAATATCTAATCAATTCAAAAATATTGAAGTTTTTATTGAATCCAAAGAAACTGAAAATGTCAAAGATAACGGAATGTAAAATTACCGACTAAATTTAATGAGTATGAACTGTATATGGTTTATTGTCTTTTTACAGAAACTGATCCAATTACATATGAAGAATCTATTCAATCAGGAAAAGATTTGAATGATGCTTTACTAAAAAAATTAAATGCAATGGAGTTAATGGGTACTTAGGAGGAAGCATCTTTACCTGATGGATATAAAGCAATAGATACGAAATGGATAATTAAAACAAAAGGCAATGGCATTAAAAAGGCAAGATTGGTGGCAAAAGATTATCAAGAAAACTGTGAAGAAAATATTTATGCGCCAGTAGCAAGACTTTCAACAGTAAGAATGGTTATTTCTTTAGCAGTACAAAACAATTGTTATATAAAACAATTATATGTAACATCGACCTTTTAAAATGGAGATTTAAATAAGGATATTTAAATGAATCCTCCAGTTTTGAAATTAAAAACATATTTATATAGATTAAAAGAGGAACCAAAATGTTGGAATGAAAAATTTAATGAATTTATTGTTATAAACAAATTCAAAAGTTTAAAATATGATTTTTGTCTTTATTATAAAGAAGGTACAATTATGATAATATATCCTGATGATATTTTAACTACTGGATCTAAAACAGAAGAAATAATTAAGCTGTTTGAACAAGCATTTAATGATGAAAATTGACGATGATTTGGGATTAAATTTGATAATTAAAAAAGCCAAGGATGATTCTTACCCCAACTGATATCACAGGTGAATAAAACAAGAAATGTGCTACTAGTTTCGCCTTTATTAGGGCATTCAACAGGCACTGCAAAGATAAATTACATTTTATAAATTGGATAAATAAAGAATAGAAAACGTACCTTCTAATTAATAATAAATGTACCAAGAGTTTTAATAAATAGGTGTTGTAAAATTCATTGAAGAGGTTGAAACACGTGAAAATTTATATCGTGTATTAACGTAGAGAAACATAAATATGTACGAATACTGTTAAAATTTGATAAAACAACGTTGTTAATTAAGTTAATATCACATATTATCACAGGATTATTGAAAATATCACAGATTACATATCACGATTTTGTCTTCCTCTTACAACATTTTGGTTAAAACTCTTGGTAAAAATACAAATTGTTTAACAAATCCGCTTAGGTTATATAGCTACTGATCATAGAACGGATAGAGAGCTTAAAGTTGTTGACACTATTCTGACGCCATGTAGCGGGTGAATACATATACCGGGTGAGATCAGGTAAAAAAGTTTTATACATTTGATTAACGAAATTGCGTTGATTAGTTACAACAGCGTCAAATAATTAAACAGTGTGAACAATAGCAATATTACAATAGCGCACTTTTGGAATAAGACTTACAATATAAATTTCTTAGGTTAACACAATTTAGTCGTAGTATAAGAAGGTGCGTCGTCCGGGCCCTGTCCGACACCCAACGATCATGAAACCAATTGAACTTGTCTTGTTAGCCCCACCAACGTCGGGTGCTCTTCTAGTGTTTATATTCGCTAGACAAGGGTTCAAGCAGTACAATCTCGATGGGAGATCGGTCATGGTCCGGACAAAGCATCCTCTTCAAGGCCGAAAAGAACATAGGTTGAATTTTTATTTTAGGTGAACCAAGGACTCCTGAAGGGCGACCCTTTAGGTTATAGTACCTACAAGACTAAAATTGTGAAAAACAAAATCAATTAATAAAAGTTAAAGTCAAAAGTAATGGAAAGGTTGAGATAAGCAAATCAATTCGATGAGTTATCTGGTTAAAAAACTATTGAACCAAACACTGGATGAGGATTGCAGAGTGAACACACTGGAAGTAAGAAGGACTTATAATGTTAGAAGCTGTTTGAGAAACCCATCGTGTTCAGACTCAAGTTGGAGAAATTATGCGAAGCCAACAAGATGCGGATACAATAACACTTAACGTCCAATCAAAAAATTGGATTAGAGCATGCAACACTAAAGGAGGAATTAAAACAAAAATAGACTAACAAGCATACTCAAAACAGAACTATCAGCACGAAATAAAACCAGAGCAATCAACACGTTCGCAATACCAATACTAACTTATTCAATGGGGGTGGTTAAATGGAGTGATACAGATCTCAATAACCTAAATATTTTAACACGCTCACAATGTCACAAACACAGAATACATCATATACATGCTGCAGTGGAACGATTTACACTCAACAGAAGAGAAGGAGGGAGAGGTTTTATAGACATTAAAAACATGAACTACACTCAGGTAGACAACTTAAGAAGATACTTTGAAGAAAGAGGAGAAATAAGTAACATACATAAAGCAATTATACACTCTGAGACATCAGGTACACCCTTAAAATTCTCAAGCCACACATACAATCCAACAGAAAAAATAGTAACACCAGCAACAAAAAAAGAAAACTGGAAAGGAGAAACACTACACGGAAAATATCCACAACATCTGTCACAACAACACATAGATTCGGAGGCATCTCACATGTGGCTCACTAAAGGCAATATATTTGGAGAAACAGAAGGATTTATGATTGCAATCCAAGACCAAACAATAAATACCAGATACTTCAGTAAACATATAATCAAGGATCTCAACACGCCAACAGACAAATGTAGACTGTGCAAACAACAAATAGAAACAATTGATCATATAACAGGAGGGTGCAACATATTGGCAAATACAGAATATACCAGAAGACATGACAACGTAGCAAAGCACATACACCAACAACTTGCTAAACAATACAAACTCATAGAAGAAAGCGTTCCAACATATAAATATTCACCACAAAACATACTAGAAAACGAGAATGCTAAACTATATTGGAATAGATCAATTATCACAGACAAGAAAATTCCACAGAACAAACCAGACATTACATTAACAGAAAAAAACAACAAAACTACTTATCTAATAGAAATTTCCATTCCAAACACACTCAATCTACAAAAGAAACTAGGAGAGAAAATAGAAAAATACATACACCTCTCAGAAGAAATAAATATAAAAAAATAATCATCAATGCGAAACAAGAATTGGTATTACTTCGTTCTAGGACGGACTTAAACGCTTACAAAGGATCTGAAAACTTTAAATTTCAAATAAATAAATTAGAATGGCGAATTCCCCACGTTATGATAAATGATGAGGTGAAACTTCAGATGCTTAAAAAAGTTAATATGGATGTTTCAATAAAAATTCCCTTCCGAAAGTGGCAGTTGTTGGAACTTCCGGGACTAAAAAATACCAAAAAAGAAATATGGAGTGTGAAAACTTCATCAAACATGGAAAAGCCCCGTTACGTCATCCTCGGTTTTCAAAATAATAAAAAGGATACCGCCAATAAAAATATGTCTCAATTTGATCATGTGAATATCGAAAACAAATGAACCTCTTTTTAATTATAGCCAATTCAAAGGTCATATGCTTTTTGTCTTTGATTGTTCTAAGCAAAAGGAAAGTTTAAAATCTTCGACTGTTGATCTAAAAATAGAGATGGAGACAACTGCATCATTTAATGAAAATATAAGAGCATATTGCCTCATTTTGAGTGATGCAGTAGTTGAGTACACACCTCTTTCCGGAATTGTGCGAATTATACACTAAAATGGCTAAACCTAATTTAATCATAGTTGACATTCAAGGCTTTACAATAAATGGTAAATTTGTTCCTAAAGAAATGTCAGTTTCCAAAAATGGTGTGGATGTCGACACTTTTCTTTTTAAACCGGAAAAACCATATTTTGCTTTAAACAAAGAAGATAGGAAACTGGTTACCTGGCTCGAAAATAATCATCATTGTCTAAAATATAGCACAGGATTTATTAAAACTAAAGAAATTAAAAATATATTGGATAGTTACACAGATAGTTTTCAAGATATTTTTTATGTAAAAGGCCACCAAAAGAAGAATTTTTTAATGAGATTTACCCGAAACAGTATAATAAATTTAGAAGAGGAAAAAATTTGTGAAGTTTTAGTTGATAGTAAACATAATTGTGTAAATCATTTAAAATATATTTGTATATGTAGTAAATCAAATGTTACAAAACTATGCAACTGTTTACATATTTATAATAAATAAAACATCTATTTATAAGTATATAATAGTTTTTTGTTTAATTGAAAATTACCTGTTTTTTTTGCAAATAATTAATATGAAACACTCAGTATGTCAGTAAATGCTGATCTTTAATAATGTGTAAAATGCAATTTTGCAATTTAACATTTTAATAAAATGTTCATACTAACAATATTGCTGCTCATTTCAATATTGCGTTGAGCAAAGAACAAAGTGCTTTTTAACAATTTTTAGAGTTCGCTGTCCTTAAAAGTAGTACGTGTGTTTTATTTATAAATTAATTGCTATATTGGGGTAAGTTAATTTAAATAAAAACAATTAAAATAAATTTTTTAAACCTAATTATATGTATTTATAGATTAAAACAAAATGAATTGCATTACTTGCAAAAAAGCATTTTCTTCAAAAAGCAAATTACAAAGGAACGAGAATAGTTGTGGAAAATCTATGCGAATTATTTGTAAAATTTGCAATAAAGATTTTTCCAGGGAAGATGCGTTGAAACGACATATAAGATCTGTCCATGTCGAATCGATTCTGTGTTCGGATTGTGGGCAAATTTTTAATTCGGCGTTGGAGTACACCAATCATACCCACACTTTTTTATTTCAACACCTAAACCAACTCTTAAAAAAAAATTCGAATGCAGCAGATAATTCCAACAAAAAGTATTGCCAACATTGCGATGAGACAATAAATAACCCTACACTCTTTTCGGCTCATTTAAAATCGAGGAAACATCAAAGCAATCTTCCCCAATCAACGGAAAATGGTGTCATACATATTAAGAGCAGTTTTAAGAAACGTATTGCTACTTATAAAATAAACGCACCAAAAGAACCAATTGATATTGATTTTGTTACATTTTTAGATCATATAAAAAATAAAGTATATAATTGCATTAAAGAGTCAGTACAAAATACCAGCATTAAGGTAAATTTGGTATTGTTTGGGTATTTTATTAAACCTAATGGCACAGATGAAAATATCCAAACTGAATTAAAATCTTTTAACACAAAATTCACTATTGTAACAAAATCAAGTGATATTGGGAATTTATATAAAAACTGCTGCAAAGTACTCCAAACGAAAAGCGAAGAATTTCAAGTAAGAATTTATTAAACATAATGGTTTATAAGTATTTTATTCATTTATATATTTTAGGAAAAAGATAGTGGATGGTCTTTTTATGCGGTGTCACATTTGGAAATTAACATCAATAAATATACACCATTAAAAGGATCTTCATATATGAAATTGCCATCTGATATTGATAATAAAAAGGCATGCATCAATATTCAAAATGCTGATGATGCATGTTTGGCTTGGTGTATCGTTGCGGCTCTTTATCCATCTCAACACAACGTAAGTAGGACAACGAGTTACCCAAAATATGAAGATGTTCTAAATTTGAAAGGTGTTACTTTTCCTGTTAAATTAGACGATGTTAAAAAAATTGAAGTTTTAAATGATATTAGTATAAATATTTATGGTTTAGAGTTTAGTAAAAAATTAAATAAAAACTTAGTAGTAGGTCCAATTCATCTTACACAAAATAAAAAAAATAAACATATTAATTTGTTATACATTGAAGAAGGCACAAAAAGTCATTATATTTTAATCAAAAACCTATCCAGATTAATTTCTTCACAAGTATCATCCTATGAACATAAGACATTTTTGTGTGATGCCTGTTTAACCTTTATTTCATCTCACTTATGCTTAGATCAGCATTGTTTAAATGATTGTAGCCATGTTTACACAATTCTTCCGTCAGAAGATTTAAAATTACAAAAAAATGGCGATTTAATTCCTGGCAATATATTAAAATTTCAAAATTATCAAAATAAAATGAAAGTACCATTTTGCATTTATGCGGATTTTGAGTCACTAATCCAACCAATTTCAACATGTCACCCTGATCCATCTGGCACAAGTTACACCGAAAATACTCACATTCATGTACCCTACAGTTTTGCTTATTATATTGTGTGTTCATATAATAATTCCTTTAATAAATTTAAAACATATACGGGCTTAGATTGTTAACAAGTTTTTATAAAATCCATAGAAAACGAAACGCAGATAATATATGAAAATCATCTTAAACCGATAGTTAAAATGAATAATTTAGATCCTTTAGATAAATTAGTATTTTATGCAACAGATGACTGTCATATATGTGGTAAAATTCTGGATGATGATAGGGTAGCTGATCATTGTCATCTCACAGGTCGATTTATTGGACCCGCTCATAAAAGGTGCAATTTAAATTACAAGTGTAAATCTTACGTCGACCCTCAGCTTAAAAACCCTTGTTGGTCTTTATTATTTTATTGGTGTTATTTAAAATAATATTTATTAAAAAGAAAGATGACCGAAAGCACGTTAATTAAATGATTAATTAATGGGTTCTTTTTTAGGGTTAAGCCAACGTTTACATTTATTTAAATAGTGACCAACTTGATGTTAAACAAGTAGCTGAGTTATTATTTTCTTCTAAGTTGGTTTCTAAAAAAAAAAACTAAATCCAAAATTAATACTTGTACTTACTTGTTCTTAACTTGCAGAATCAAAATCCTGATCGAGCCAAGTTCACTTTTATTTACTTTGCTAAAGTATTTAAGGTTTTATTGGGAACTTATTGAAGATTATTAAAAACCAATATTTAAGTAATATTAAATATATTAAAAAAAAGGTAATATTAAGATTAAAAAAAATAATCAAAAAAAAAAAAATACAAAAAAAAAGAAATTCACTAAAAAAAAATAATTATAAAAAAAAAACTAATGGAAAAAAATAATCAATTTCAAATAAAATACAACTTATTGAAGAACCAATAGAAACCTTAAAAATATTCCGCAAATCACACAATAAACTTACAAAACAAAAATTACTAACTTTTTGAATAAAATCAAATAAACTTCTAATAACAATAAAGTGAAAAAAAAACGCGTCACGAACAAACTAAAATGAACTTGACTGATCAGAGTTAAGAACAAACATTACTCTAGATCAGAACATTATGGAATTCAATGATTTTAAGGTTTCTTTACAATTTATAGACTTTGCTTGGCATCCCTTATTACGTCATAACTTACTTAAGTAAAGACGCCAATCAAAGCCTCTTATTGGTTCTAATAATAAAGTAGGGCAAACCAAATTCATCCCTAAGCTCGGGGTGAATTTGGTAGCCTACGCTTAATCTCTAACGTGGAATAAAATAATTTTCTTTTTCTCAAACTATGATCAAACAAGTAAAATCTGAAAATTTACAATAATACAAATATCTGCCAAACACTAATTATGAGATTAAAAATATAAAATTTAAATAAATAATAAAATATTATTTAATTCAAATGTAGTAAAAAAACTTAAGTGTTTAGTTTATGTCTTGCTAAGTTGACCTGACTTAGCAGTTTCACCCTCCATCCGTTGGTAGGCAATAAATTTGTCCACACTTAATCCAAAGAATAACAAGGGTGCATTACTTAATACTCCAGACATAAACAAAACACTCGTGAGAAACAAAATTTTATCATAAAGAAAACTAAACTATTTTTACTTGTTTAAATCAACTACAAAGTAAATTATTTTATTCCTAACATAAAAATTAAAAAAATTAATAAAACTGGAGATGTAATAAATGATATATTTACATCCCTCCCTACTTAAAATAAGAGCATACCTGCTCGTTTCTGTCTACCAAAGTTACAAATTACAAATTTCCAATAAATTCATTAAAATTTTACTTGAACATTAAAAATAAATTCTTACAATGATAAAAAAAAAATATCCGAAACTATTACTCAAGAATCTTGTGTTCCTTCTTACATGGTTCCTTAATTCTGTTCCGGTCCTTTACGTCTCCATCCTTAATTAAATAAGATGATCTTCTGAATTTTTCAATTGTATTAGGCCCTACTCGGTTCAGACCTATGCAATTAGTTTCCAATTTTCTTCATGTATTATAACTTCCACGTACTACACCATCAAGAAACCTCTTCGTATAAACTTTTCATTCCTTTCGTTGAAATATATCTTGATATTTTACCATGGCTATCACTTGGACAGGTAGTAACAACTTAATGTACTACCATACTCCGACCAAGGATATAACAACTTCCATTTGGACAGGTAGTAACGAAGTACTACAAAACTCCGACCAAAGAAACTACAACAATAATTTTTCTTGGACAAGTAGTAACTAAATACTACGAAACTCCGACCAAGAAAAAAAAATAACAAAATTTTCACTTGGACAGGTAGTTACAACTTAATGAACTACAAAACTCCGACCAAGGAACAACTAACAAATCTTTCACTTGGACAGGTAGTTACAACTTAACGAACTACAAAACTCCGACCAAGGAACACATACAAAACAACTTTTCTTGGACAAGTAGTAACTAAATACTACGAAACTCCGACCAAGAAAAAATAACATTACTTTCGGTACTACAATTACTACAAATTACATTTCATAGACGGGTAGTTATTTCTAACTACAAAATACTCCGACCAGGGGTATGATTATCTCCAATACCACTTACTATCTCTGACAGTTTTCAATAAAGTGTGATCAGTACCTTATTTCTAACCGCTACATACAACAACAAAACTTCAAACAAAGATAATCATACCACATTCTCAGGAAAATATTTCCTGCACTACACACGTTACAAAATAAACCTACTCTACTTATCTGAATTTCCTTCTTATAACAAATTCCTTACTACTTTTTGAGAATATTCAAACTTACAACCCATGAAAAATTTTGTACTAAATTCTCCACATAACAATTACAAAGCAAACTTCTTAAATGTTGATTTGCCGTACAAAAATAAAAAAAAAACTAACTTCAATTAATTCTAGGTTATTGAGATTAAACATTAACTCCTAATTTATAAAATTTTGAAAAAATATTATATAAATTTTCTATGACTCGTGTGAGAACAAAAAAAAAAAATCTAAAACTTAAACTTTTCCGGACAAACATTGTAAGTGTGTCTAACATTATTGCAACAAAAACATAATATTTGTGGAGATTTAGGACAATTTATTCGTAAATGACTCCCATCTCCACAATTCCAACATAATTTTGACATATTAGGAAATAATTTTAAAAGTTGACAACGCGAAATTTTTGGTTTTACTTTAGGTAATACATTTACCGACTTTTCATTACTCTCCTGCTTTTTAAATAAATTAATTCTGACTTCTTTAATCATATCTGCTTTAGTAATTTTAATTTCACTTTTAAATAATTTCTCACATGCTTCTGCAAAGGATAAAGCATCATAAACAGTATTAAATTCTGTTCGTTTCTCAAGAATACTGTTACACAATCTAGTATCTATTCCTTCCAAAAATTGTTTAAATACGAAATGATTTCTCAAAATTGAATTTGATACCGAAATTTTATCGTTTACTTTATACGGAAAAATTTTATTTCCAACTATTTCTAACCTTACAACAAATTCTGCCAAATTTTCACCTTCTTTACGATAAATATTTTCGAAATGCTTTTCCGTAAATACTTCTAATTTCTTTCCGAATATACTCAATAACCAAAGGCACAACGAATTAAAATCATTTGGTCTTCTGTCCAAAGGTACTTCATAAA
This sequence comes from Stenus bimaculatus, assembly GCA_963971135.1. Classification (NCBI taxonomy): domain Eukaryota; kingdom Metazoa; phylum Arthropoda; class Insecta; order Coleoptera; family Staphylinidae; genus Stenus; species Stenus bimaculatus. Next base: position 41,118,602 of record OZ020181.1, read on the forward strand.
AATATTTACGAGCCTTTCCTTTCAATTTTAATTTTATTAAATTAAAGGCTTGAATTTCATTCCAACCAAAACATTTTATTATTGTTTTAATTTCTGCTATAAAAATATTTATATCACTATTATCTGAAAAATTTTCTATCATATTAATATCAAAATTTAAATTATAAATATTACTGAACTTATTATCAAAAGATTTAACATCTGAATTTTCTACACTTTGAAAATCTTCTCTATTAATATCCATGTTTATTGTAATTGATATAAAATATAAAAACAAATACTCCAGAAACTATAACTTCGATTATACAACTACAAGTTAGAAAAAGAAATTCAAGTCTCTGTCAAGTCTATAATTAGAAGTATCAAAAGATTTTAATTTACCTACTTTCAAACCTAATAATAAAAAAAAATTACACTGCAAATCAACAAATCTAAAATACCTAATTAATTAAATAAACAGATATTTAATTTAATTAATTAACTATTACTACTATATCATTTCATTTTGAAAGATAAGGGAATTCACACATGTTCTGATCCATAAATTAAAAAAAAATTACTACTAATTACACTTATCCAAAACAATACCACAACAAACAATATGATGTGAGAAAAAAAAATCATCAAAAATACCAAAAATGAAATATAATTCAGAAAAAAAAATCAAAGATTTTACAAACCACCAAAGAAGAAAAAATTTTACATCCTGCGCCAATGTAGGCAGCGGTGGAATGTAAAAATCCTACCGACTGCGCCAATGTAAATCTTACGTCGACCCTCAGCTTAAAAACCCTTGTTGGTCTTTATTATTTTATTGGTGTTATTTAAAATAATATTTATTAAAAAGAAAGATGACCGAAAGCACGTTAATTAAATGATTAATTAATGGGTTCTTTTTTAGGGTTAAGCCAACGTTTACATTTATTTAAATAGTGACCAACTTGATGTTAAACAAGTAGCTGAGTTATTATTTTCTTCTAAGTTGGTTTATAAAAAAAAAAAACTAAATCCAAAATTAATACTTGTACTTACTTGTTCTTAACTTGCAGAATCAAAATCCTGATCGAGCCAAGTTCACTTTTATTTACTTTGCTAAAGTATTTAAGGTTTTATTGGGAACTTATTGAAGATTATTAAAAACCAATATTTAAGTAATATTAAATATATTAAAAAAAAGGTAATATTAAGATTAAAAAAAATAATCAAAAAAAAAAAAAATACAAAAAAAAAAATACAAAAAAAAAGAAATTCACTAAAAAAAATAATTATAAAAAAAAAACTAATGGAAAAAAATAATCAATTTCAAATAAAATACAACTTATTGAAGAACCAATAGAAACCTTAAAAATATTCCGCAAATCACACAATAAACTTACAAAACAAAAATTACTAACTTTTTGAATAAAATCAAATAAACTTCTAATAACAATAAAGTGAAAAAAAAACGCGTCACGAACAAACTAAAATGAACTTGACTGATCAGAGTTAAGAACAAACATTACTCTAGATCAGAACATTATGGAATTCAATGATTTTAAGGTTTCTTTACAATTTATAGACTTTGCTTGGCATCCCTTATTACGTCATAACTTACTTAAGTAAAGACGCCAATCAAAGCCTCTTATTGGTTCTAATAATAAAGTAGGGCAAACCAAATTCATCCCTAAGCTCGGGGTGAATTTGGTAGCCTACGCTTAATCTCTAACGTGGAATAAAATAATTTTCTTTTTCTCAAACTATGATCAAACAAGTAAAATCTGAAAATTTACAATAATACAAATATCTGCCAAACACTAATTATGAGATTAAAAATATAAAATTTAAATAAATAATAAAATATTATTTAATTCAAATGTAGTAAAAAAACTTAAGTGTTTAGTTTATGTCTTGCTAAGTTGACCTGACTTAGCAGTTTCACCCTCCATCCGTTGGTAGGCAATAAATTTGTCCACACTTAATCCAAAGAATAACAAGGGTGCATTACTTAATACTCCAGACATAAACAAAACACTCGTGAGAAACAAAATTTTATCATAAAGAAAACTAAACTATTTTTACTTGTTTAAATCAACTACAAAGTAAATTATTTTATTCCTAACATAAAAATTAAAAAAAATTAATAAAACTGGAGATGTAATAAATGATATATTTACACAAGGTACCGAATTTTATACCTGTTGTTTTTCATAATTTGGGTGGATATGATAGTCATCTCTTCATAAAAGAATTATGTGAACATGCAAATAGTAACCTCAATAAGACTAATGACGAAATGGACCCTACTTGTAGCAATGATGATTACGAATACGATGAAGAGGATGACGAAAATTATAAAGATTTTCCAAAGATTGATTACATTGCACAAACCAAAGAAAAATATATTTCTTTTTCGAAAAAAGTTAAAGTTGATATGTATATGGATAAAGATGAAAAAATGAAGAATGTACACATTAGATTAAGATTTTTAGATTCATTTAAATTTATGAATTATAGTTTGGATAAATTGGCAAAAAATTTGACAGCTGAAAAATTTTATCTTTTAAAAACAAATTTTAATGCTTTGGAAAAATTTAAATTGGTTACTAAAAAAGGAGTATTTCCGTATAGTTATTTAGATTCAATGGAAAAATTATTAGATGAAAAATTACCTGAAAAAAATCATTTTTTTAATTCATTAACTAATTCAAACATATCAGAAGATGACTACCGGCATGCAATTAATGTTTGGACATCTTTTTCGTGTAAAAACTTAGGAGACTATTCAAACATATATCTTAAGACTGACGTATTACTTTTGGCTGACATATTTGAAAATTTTAGATTAATTTGTATGAATACATATGACTTAGATCCAGCTCATTATTATACTGCTCCTGGGCTTAGTTGGGATGCTATGCTTAAATATAGTGATGTAGAATTGGAATTAATAACTGATTTAGACATGTATCAAATGATAAAGAAAGGTTTAAGAGGGGGTATTTGCCAGTGCAGCCTACGTCATGCGAAGGCGAATAATAAATACATGTCTAAATTTGATCCTCAAAAAACATCATCATATTTAGCATACATTGACGCTAACAATTTATACGGGTGGGCAATGTCTCAATACTTACCTATTGGGGGCTTTAAATGGCTATCTGGAGGTGAGATTGACGTTTTAGATATTTCAAATATTTCTGATGATTCGCCAATTGGATACTTTTTCGAAGTCGATATTGAGTACCCAAGAGAATTACATAATAAACACTGTGAGCTGCCATTTTTGGCTGAAAATATTTCGCCTCCAAATTCTAAATTTAACACCAAAAAGCTTATTGTAAATTTATATGATAAAGAAAAGTATGTAATTCATTATAGAAATTTAAAACAAGCTTTATTTCATGGCCTAAAAATTAAAAAAATACATAGGGTTTTATGTTTTAAACAAAATAATTGGTTAAAGAAATATATTGATTTGAATACCAGCTTAAGACAAAATTCTAAAAATGACTTTGATAAAGATTTTTATAAATTAATGAATAACAGCATATTTGGGAAAACTCTAGAGAATGTTGATAAAAGAAGAGATATTCAATTGGTAAATCATTGGAAAGATATTGGAAAGCGTAAAGGAGCTGAAAGTATGATTGCCAAACTTAATTTTAAAAGTGCAACCATATTTTCAGAAAACTTTGCTGCCATACATTTAAAAAAACTTAAAGTAATTTATAATAAACCCATTTATGTGGGATTTTCGGTGTTAGAAACTTCAAAATTTTTAATGTATGATTTTTATTATAATTTTATTAAAATAAAGTATGAAAATAGAGTTAAGCTTTGTTGTATGGATACAGACAGCTTTATTTTATATATTGAGACAGAAGATTTTTATATGGACATAAAGCATAACAATGAGATGTTTGATACTTCAAATTTTGATTTAAGTAATCCCTACGAAATACCACTAATTAATAAAGCAGTATTGGGTTTAATGAAGGATGAAAATTGTGGGAAGATAATGTTTGAATTTGTTGGATTACGTCCCAAAACGTATGCATTTGATGTAGTAGGTGAGTGGACTAAAAAAGTGAAAGGTATAAAAACGTCTGTTGTTAAAAATGAAATAACAGAAAATGATTTTAAAAAAACACTATTTGATCCTCAAAATATTAAAATTTATAAGAAACAAAATTTATTCAAATCCATTTATCACAGAATTTTTTCCCAAACCCAAAATAAGGTAGCATTATCATGTAATGATGATAAGCGTTATATTTGTCAAGACAGAGTAAATACTCTTGCTTGGGGGCATTACGATATACCAAATAATGATGCAGATTCTTCAAAGTATACTTAATTGAAATGCTATTTTTTTATTTTTGTACATGTATATTTATTTTATTAGTTTTAGTTTTAGAATAATTTTAAAATATTTATTTTATTTAATATAATGTATCATACTAAATTTTGTTTATTTTGTTTATTTTGTATTTTGTAAATATTTTGTAAGTATGTATATTTAAAATAAAGGTAAATTTATACACACACATTATGAGTTTAATCACCCCACATACCAATGTCTCAGGTAAAATACGATATATATTGTAGTATGAGTTAAATTATAACTTGTAAGTTATTTAATAAAATATTATGGGGGATTATTGGTTTCCTTGTTTTACAAGCCCTTTTGTTTAATAAAGTATACGTCGAGACGAGCAGGCGCTCAAACAGCTAGGCGCGCGACGCAGGAGAGTAAGTCACGCAGGCGTGAGTGGGTAGCAGGTGACTGTTGTTTTACGTTTGGGTGCGAAAGTGATAAAAAGAGAGTAGGTGTGGTTAATGAGGAAAACCGAGGGGATGATAGTAATTAGAGTGATTTGATGAAGTGTAAAGAAGCGTAAAGAGATTAAATGATGTAAAAGGTGAGCTAGTAGGTTCATCACAATTGTTGGTGATTGAAGTGTGTCTAGCTGTGCAGGCCCAAGCAGGGCCCTGGCTAGCTAATTAATAGTTGTGTCTAGCTGTGCAGGCCCAAGGAGGGGCCTGGCTAGCCAATTAATAGTTATGTCTAGTTGAGCAGGCCCAAGTAGGGGCCTGGCTAGATAAAAGTTGCGCCTAGTTGTGCAGGCCCAAGTTGGGGCCTGGCTAGGAAGCAAAGTTAATAGTTCAACGTTTGGTGTTGCCGAAATAATATTTTATGTAACTTGACTGAGCACGTACGACAGAGGATGGGAACTGCAGTGGGAAGGTCGAGTCAGGAGTGTAGACGGAGAGTCGAAAATTGCAGTTATAGCGAATGCAAATTAGATGTATTTAAAAGTAAGGTCTTGAATGATTTTGGGTGAGTCGAACAATTTAAACTGTTTGTAGTGAGTGAGTACTCGAGAGCTAGATTATAATTCTAATGTAAACCAAAGTTAAATTAGGCTTTAGTAAATAGTTCCTCTTTTTTCAAAAAATAACCAATGCGTTTTTGTGTCTTTTTACAATTCAGGTGTGGGGTAAAATCCTCTGCTCAATTAAGTAAACGCTGCCTGCCCATAATTTAAAGCCGTTTTAATAGCTCATAATCGCCCTAAAAATCAAACCATTATGCCAAGAAGGAGAAGTAGGACGCCAAGTAAGAGACGACGGCGGGATAGTTCGTCCTCTAGTAGCTCTAGTTCGCAAAACCAGTCACTTAGTCTTGCCCAAAAGCAAATTTCGGATTTGGCGTCAATTGTAAAAACCCTTGCAGAATCGGTAGCTTCACAAAATAGCAATGTGGGAAGCATTCCAGAAACATCAACTCGCTCTTATCGCCCCGAATTAATACCATATTTTAATCCTGCGGAAGCGTCACAAACAATAGTACAGTGGCTAAAACGAGTAGACGAGTTGGGACAAATGTTTGGTTGGGACGATCGTGCAATTATTTGTCATGCGTTGCCTAAATTACGTGGCGTCGCCGAAAAAATGGTTTAGGAGTTTAGGTACCATAGATCTGACATGGAGAGAGTGGAAAATAAAGCTAAATTCGGCTTTTCCTTATGTAAAAAATTACTGTAATTTGCTTAAAGACATGTTGGAGCGCAAAAAAGGTAGGAATGAAACATTTACAGAATATTCTTATGAGAAAGTACTGCTACTCAATGCGTGCGAAATCGAAGGGAAAAAAGCCGTATCGTGTCTTATTGATGGCCTAAACGATCCAATTATTGAGGCTAGCGCACATAGTTCTAGTTTTGAAACTCCGGAAGAGCTTTTAAATTATCTTAAAAACTGTAAAAATTCTGAGTATTCCCGTCAAACAAATACAACGTATTCCTTGAAACGAGGTTACGCCAAAATGAAACAGGACAGTAGTTACAGAGGTCGTGTGGAAAATCGTGCGAGACTATGCTATGTTTGCAATAAGTCGGGACACATTTCTAAATTCTGCCCGCAGAATCGAACGTGCTATAATTGTAATGAAAAAGGACACATAGCAACCGCTTGTCCTAAAGTGGATAAAATGTGTTTTAAATGTAAGAAACCAGGACACTACTCCAAGGAGTGTCCAAAAACTACGACCTTATGACTAGTTAGCCCAAATTATAATGCAAAATATTTTAAGATTGCGAAACTTAATGATCAAGATATACGGTCCTATATAGATTTTGGTAGTGGTTGCAACGCCGTTCAAGAATCTGTAGCAAAAACTTTCAAGTTAAATGTAAATAGGGATATTGTGCACGTTTTAGAAGGATATGGTGGTGGAAGAATAAAAGTTTTGGGAGAAGTTACATGCAAAATTTCAATAGACGATGTGGATGAAAATGTAAACGTATTTGTTGTACCAGATTTAGTTCAACAGATTCCTTTATTAATTGGGCAACCTTTTACGGACGCACCTAATGTCGCAGAAATAAAAACGGACAATGCATTACGATTTACCAGAGCTGAAGACAATCTAGTAGAATTGGCAGAGGAAATAAACAGGAATAAGATAAATTTGTATCCCGCTAACGATTTCATTTTGCCTCCGAAGTATGTAGGCAATGTTAAAGTTGTCTCCAGACAAAATGATATTGGTGAATATTTTGTGGATTCTAGCATTAGAAGTGAACCAGGAAAAGAATACGTAATACCTCGGGTAGTGGTGAAATTGGGTGGAAATCAAGTTGTTAGGGTACCAGTTATAAATTTATCCAACACAGAAATAACGTTTAACCCAAAATACCCCCTTGTAAGAGGGAAACGATGCATTGAGGAGACATCTAGTTCAACATCAGTACTAAAAATTTGCGATGGGAAAAATGTAAAGCCTATTGCGCGTGAAGACGTAAAGATAGGAGAAAGTGTGGATGAGGAAACCAAAGAAAAATTGGTAGAATTAATAAACAAGTACAGAGGCTGTTTCGCAGAAAATTTATTGGAACTGGGCGAGGCAAAGAGCATTCGAATGCAAATAGACATGGACGAGCATAAACCATTCACGTACAGACCATATCGTATGTCGCCATTAGAAAAAGAGAAAGTAAGGGGAATGATGAAAGAATTGTTGGAGGCCGAAATAATACGAGAATCCAACTCGCCGTATGCGTCTCCAATACTGTTAGTGAAAAAGAAAAATGGAGAAGATAGAATGTGCATCGATTACAGAAAATTAAATAATGCCACAATAAAAGATAAGTTTCCCTTGCCGCGTATAGATGAACAACTGGATCGTTTAAGTGGTTGTAAAGTTTTTACAAGTTTGGATTTAGCTTCTGGTTATTACCAAATACCTATGGCCGAGAATTCTAAGAAGTTTACTTCATTCGTCACACCAGATGGGCAATATGAATTTAATCGTATGAGTTTCGGGTTGACAAACGCTCCAAGTGTCTTTCAACGACTGATGAATCGTGTGCTAGCAAAATATCGAAACTTGGCAGCTTGTTATTTGGATGATGTTTTGATTGCCACTAAAAGTTCTAAAGAAAATTTAGAAAATTTGGAGAAAATATTTATTTGCTTTCAGGAGGAAGGTCTTACCCTTAATCTTAAGAAGTGTCGATTTTTGACTTCAGAAATAACTTATTTGGGGAATGATATTTCCGGAGTTGGCGTTCGACCAGGTCTAGCAAAAATAAAAGCAGTTGAAAATTTTCCCAAACCGAAAACTGTGCATAATATTCGACAATTTATTGGGTTGGCCAGCTATTTTCGACAATATGTAAAAAATTTTGCCCTAGTAGCGAGACCTCTTACAAAGCTAACCAAAAAAAAAACGTTCCTTGGATCTGGAAGGAAGAGCAGGAGAAAGCATTTCAAGAACTGAAGACAGTTCTAATCTCACGCCCCGTTTTACAAATCTATGACCCAATGCAACCGACTGAACTGCATACAGATGCCAGCTCCAAAGGAGTGGCTGGAATATTGTTGCAACGGGTTGAAGGAGTGCTGCATCCGGTAGCCTATTACAGTAGACAAACCAACGCCGCAGAAGAAAAATATCACTCGTACGAATTAGAAACTTTAGCTGTAGTGGAAAGCATACGAAAATTTAGACCATATCTAATTGGGATTGAGTTTAAAATAGTGACCGATTGCAACGCTTTAAAGACAGCTAGTACTAAAAGAGATTTGATACCTCGCATAGCAAGGTGGTGGTTAGAACTGTTGGAGTACCGGTTTAGCATTGAGTACAGATCAGGTGCTAAAATGTCGCATGCAGATGCCCTCAGCCGAAATCCTAACCCTAATGAAATCGAACCTGTGACAAGTGTCTTTAGAATTAAACCTGCGGACTGGGTACTGTCGGGGCAGCTTACTGACCAAAAAATAAGCTCAATTAGGGAAATATTATCAAGAACTCCCCAAGACGAGTTTGAGAGACAAGTTTACAAGGACTATGCTCTTAGGGAAGGAAGAGTATATAGGATAACAGTAAGGGGAATCCAGTGGGTTGTTCCACATGGCATGAGGAAGCAAGTAGTAAAAGAAGCGCATGATGAAATGTGTCACTTTTCTGTAAAAAAAACACTCAATATACTGTGTACTAAATATTGGTTTCCTAGGATGAAAGAGTATGTAGAAAAATATATTAAGAGTTGTATACCATGCCTGTATCACAAATCAGCGGGAGGAAAAAAAGAAGGTTATTTACACCCTATACCTAAAGTGGGCATTCCCTTTCATACTATTCATCTCGATCATTTAGGACCTTTTAAGAAGACTACTTCAGGAAAGCAACACATAATTGTGTGTGTAGATGCTTTTACTAAATTCTGCAATATTGAAGCCGTTCCTTCTACAAAAAGTAAATACGTACAAAAGTTTTTGGGAAAGTTATTGGTGACATTTGGGTCACCCAGAAGGATTGTAGCTGATAGGGGTAAAGCCTTTACGTCCAAATCTTTTAAAAAATTTTGTAAGGATCGAAATATTCTACTTATTTTAAATGCAGTATCGACACCCAGAGCTAACGGACAGGTAGAACGGTACAATCGTACGCTTTTGTCGGCACTTGCGACTACCAGTAGGGAAGAAGATCAATGGGACGCTGTGCTGGGCAAAGTACAATTCGCAATAAACAATGTGGTACATAGCGTCACTAAAAAGACGCCTAGAGACTTAATGTTTGGTTATAAACCCAGGAAACCAGGTGACATTTTAGAAGCAGAACTGATTTTGACGGATAAATTCAAGGAAGACTTGGAAGCGATTAGGACAGAGGTGGAGGTGCGACTAGAGCTAAATCAAGAAAAACAAAAGACAAATTATGATAAAAAAAGGAAGGAACCTAAAGGGTATGGCGAAGGAGACTTGGTGATGATCGAAGCCAACGTCGCAGGGGGTGAGGGCACCAGTCGAAAATTGACCCCGAAGTTTATTGGACCAATGGTTGTAACGGAAGTGCTGCCTAATGATAGGTATCGAGTAGAAGATATGCCAGGCTCCTTGAGGAGCAAACGAGGAAAGTATAAAGGAGTAGCTGCGGTAGACAGAATGAAGAAATACGACAGGGGTTGTACGTCCGACGAAACTGACAGCAACAGTGATGGGGATGGTGTACCAATGAGTAGTGGTAGTAGTAGTTATACTGACGAGTGAATCTGGGGACCAGATTCTGTCAGGTTGGTCGAATGTAGTATGAGTTAAATTATAACTTGTAAGTTATTTAATAAAATATTATGGGGGATTACTGGTTTCCTTGTTTTACAAGCCCTCTTGTTTAATAAAGTATACGTCGAGACGAGCAGGCGCTCAAGCGGCTAGGCGCGCGACGCAGGAGAGTAAGTCACGCAGGAGTGAGTCGGTAGCAGGTGACTGTTGTTTTACGTTTGGGTGTGAAAGTGATAAAAAGAGAGTAGGTGTGGTTAATGAGGAAAACCGAAGGGATGATAGTAATTAGAGTGATTTGATGAAGTGTAAAGAAGCGTAAAGAGATTAAATGATGTAAAAGGTGAGCTAGTAGGTTCATCACAATTGTTGGTGATTGAAGTGTGTCTAGCTGTGCAGGCCCAAGCAGGGGACTGGCTAGCCAATTAATAGTTATGTCTAGTTGAGCAGGCCCAAGTAGGGGCCTGGCTAGATAAAAGTTGCGCCTAGTTGTGCAGGCCCAAGTTGGGGCCTGGCTAGGAAGCAAAGTTAATAGTTCAACGTTTGGTGTTGCCGAAATAATATTTTATGTAACTTGACTGAGAACGTACGACAGAGGATGAGAACTGCAGTGGGAAGGTCGAGTCAGGAGTGTAGACGGAGAGTCGAAAATTGCAGTTATAGCGAATGCAAATTAGATGTATTTAAAAGTAAGGTCTTGAATGATTTTGGGTGAGTCGAACAATTTAACTGTTTGTAGTGAGTGAGTACTCGAGAGCTAGATTATAATTCTAAGGTAAACCAAAGTTAAATTAGGCTTTAGTAAATAGTTCCTCTTTTTTCAAAAAATAACCAAAGCGTTTTTGTGTCTTTTTACAATATTACATATCTAACTAAAGAAATGATAACTGCTTGGTGGTCACAACCGCTAAGTCGTTGGAATTAAAAAAACGCAAAACAAAGACTGTGGCTTCGATTCACGGTGGCGAGTGTTTTTTTTAAGCTTTGCCGCAAACTTCAGATGGCGCCACTAGAATCAGTAACTTAAGCTACCGATTCGCAGATGGCAGCACTTACTTAAGCAGGTAACCAATCAGCGTACTTGGGGTGGGGCAATAATTAGGAAAATGGCCGCCGTCCAATAAAATTAGAGTGGGGCAACTGGAGGACCAATAGGAGCTCAAGAAGGAGGAGCTAAGGTGGGGCAGGAACAATCAGACGTCAGGAAGGAGGGGAGAATCGACCAATCAGAGCTCAGGTGGGGGTGGGCGTCACACTCCTTATGGGGCTTCCAAATTGTGAATTGTGGATGATCCAGAACCGGTAAATATCCACTACTGTGATTAACTCTACAAGAAAAGTTTGGAATATAAATAGAGGATTGGCATTAAAAGTGAATAAAAAATTTCAAGAATTTTAACCACCCGAAGTGGGATATTTCATATTCGCCTTTGTATCATCAATGTAAAAATTTTAAAATGGAACTTTATTGTATTAAATTACAGTTAAGCTTCAAGGGTAATGGGTGTGGTTTGTTATGGGCAACTGTTGGTTACAGGTGAATAGTCCCCAACAAAATGATGATCCCCAGGGAATTTTTATAAACAAGCTTTCGTTAAATCCAGAGCTCGTTATACCCGAGCTTGACTCTACTTGCATTAAAATCAGTCACAACTATCATAGGTAAAAATTAACACTACTGTTAGGCCATGCACGAGTTATGTGAGCCCTAGAACATCAACCTCGAGATGCAACTCAGCACCGTCCGCATTATTCTGCAGAATATGTACATTTTTGCCTTATCTTGCAACAAGCATAATCGAGGATGTTAACACTTGTTCTTTTTACAGTCAGTCAATAATTGATATTCGGCTCTGCTAAACGTTAACGTTTTAAGTACGATTTCTGTAATTGTTAATAATAATAATTTTAAAGTAAAATTTAATCAAAGTTTAAATACAAAAGTATTATTGTAATTTCTGGAAATAAAGTATTTAAGTGAATAATTTTGTTTTTAAAAAGTTACTTCGTTAATCGAAATACATATTTGGCGCAGTTGGTATGATACTCGAAGGCATCTTTAAAGATATCCTAGAGTTTCAACTCCTCATCGAGAAGGACCGCAGAACCCAGCAAAGACAGTACCAAGGAAAATTTATTGGAAATTGGAAAATTCATCTACGAAAGAATGAAAATTATTTACATGTAAGTTACTCATTGTTCCTTTACTCATGTCCGTGACACCTTTAGTTAATGCGAATATTGAAGACGAATTAATTGATAGTTTGCGCACACTGAATTTAAGTCACGGTAGCGAAATTCAAAACGCGGGATCATCATTAAGTATCACTATGGCTAAGCCAGCTTTTGACTTTAAATTATTGCAAATCGTTCCTGAATTTGACGGGAACCCTTGCAGACTTTATCGCTTTTTAACGACCGCTACCGATTTATTAAACCAATATTACGACACGGAAAATGACAACGCTCAAAATAAGATACTATTGCATGGAGTACTTTCCAACCTTGTCGGGCCCCTCGAGGAAATATTTTCCCTCAGCGGCTGTACCGATTGGAACGATATAAAAAATTTATCGATAAATCATTTTGGTGACCAGAGAAATGAAAGCAGTTTACTCGCTGATTTGGGATCACTTAGGCAAAACCATAACGAATCCTCAATGCAATTTTATAGTAGAGTAATATCGGTACTTAATTTGCTCCATAATTATGTAAATTTGCATGAAACTGAAAATGCTATAATTGCTAGCAAGAAAAACCTATTTAGTTCCCATGCTTTGCATACACTTCTTGTTGGACTCAAAGAACCCCAAAGTTCGATGATTCGAGCAATGAAACCAATAAACCTGGCCGAAGCCCAAAAATATATTTTGGAAGACAATAATATAAGGTATTTACAAAAATCTTTCGGTTTCAACGGCAAAACCGAATTTCCTAAACCCGTAGTTCGGCCACCCCACACTCAATTGATGGGAAAACCTCAAAACTTTCAATTTAATGCACCAAAACAATTTTCTCCGCAAGGGTCGCAATTTCAAAACTATAATACGTTTCCCCGAGGACCAATAAATGTTCAACCACGTCAAAATATACCTCAAAAATATCCCTTAAATTCCCAAGTTTTCGGGCCAAATAGAAATGTTTGGAAACCTAACCCAAATGGGCCTTCAACTTCTAAGCCCACACCTATGAGTGGGGTCACAAGGTCCTATAACCACCCTCGACCATGGAACCAACAACAACCACAGCAGAGGCCCTCTTTCTTCCAAAGGGATCCCAATCGAAAGCCAAATTTCACGTCAGAAGAACTATTTAACGTGGAATATGAGCCAACTTACCAAGCCGAGGCCACTTACGACCCATACTACGATGAGTCCTCTTCTTACGAATACCAAGAAGGCAACTCATATGAATCCTCCGAACAAACTTCCCAAAATTTTCAGGAGGAACCCCAAGAAATCGAAGAGACATAATTGAAATCAACTCCATATACGACAAGAAAGAACTACCGTACATCCAAATTCAACACCCCCCTCTCAAGTTACTAATCGATACGGGAGCTACCAAATCTTTTCTAAATCCCGAAATCGCAAATAGGTACTACCCGGAAACAATTTTTAAAGAACCATTCATAGTTACGTCCGTATTTCAACAATCTTGTCGTGAGTTTTGTGCAAATATTCCGCCGTACAAGGAATTTAATCATAAAAATAATCTTAAGTTTCATTTATTTAAATTCCATCACTATTTCGATGGACTTATTGGATTAGATATATTAAGAGCTCTTCAAGCTAACTTAGATTTTAGTCAATCAATCTTAGTTACCCCTCTTTCTAAAAATAGAATTCAAAACTACGAATCAAAGAATAAACTCCTGTTTTTCATCGAAATTGAAAGTTTCACTGGGTTGAAAATAAAAATTCCAGTTAATGTTCCTTCGGGTCAAATAATAATACCCTCCACGAAACTATACGATTGTTTCGTTAAAGAAACCTTAACGATATCCGATAATGGGTATGCTTGGGCTGAGATTGAAAACCCTAATGACTTCAACTGTGAAATCCAGATGTTTAAACCACTCCCCGTTCAAAAATTCGAACCAGAAAATTACGAACTATTTCAAGTGGACATAAGTGACAACAATTGTGGGGACCACCCGAACATTTCGCAACTAATTCGAACCTCTCATATGAACCTGGAAGAGAAAAATCGTATAAACTACCTATGCCAATCTTATTCGGATATTTTCCACTACGAGGGAGAAAAACTTCTGTATACAGCAAGTCGTACAGATACCCCTTCATACATAAAGCAGAAGTAGAAAGTCAAATAAACTCTATGCTCGAACAGAACATCATTCGCCAAAATAATTCACCCTGGTCTTCTCCGATTTGGGTTGTCCCGAAGAAAACTGATTCCAGCGGCAAGAAAAAATGGAGAATTGTCGTCGATTATAGGAAAGTGAACGAAAAAACCATCGATGATCGCTACCCAATACCGAATATAAGCGACATTCTGGACAAACTTGGCAGATGCCAATATTTCTCCACCCTGGACCTCGCCAGCGGATTTCACCAGATTGAAATGGGATCCGAGGACACACAAAAAACGGCGTTTAATGTCGAAAATGGGCATTACGAATATCTCAGAATGCCGATCGGGCTAAAAAATGCTCCGGCCACATTCCAGAGGGTCATGGATAATGTTCTAAAGGGGTTACAAAACCATATATATCTGGTGTATATGGACGACATTATAATATTCTCGACATCCCTTCAAGAACATATGGTCAACCTCAAGAAAGTTTTCCAACGACTCCGCGAAACCAATTTCAAAATCCAACTGGACAAGTGTGAATTCCTAAAAAAGGAAGTAAGTTTCCTAGGACATGTCGTAACCCAGGAAGGTGTAAATGAAAAAATCAAGGCAATACTAGAGTACCCCATACCAAGGACAACTAAAGAAATAAAAGGTTTCCTAGGACTCCTTGGGTATTATAGGAAATTCATAAAAGACTTCGCAAAAATAACGAAACCATTTACTCGCTGTTTAAAGAAAGGAGCAGAAATAAAACACGACGAAAATTTTATTAAAACTTTTGACTATTGCAAGAACCTATTGACAAACGACCCGATACTCCAATACCCGGATTTTGACAAACCGTTCAACGTAACAACGGACGCCAGTAATTTCGCGGTAGGAGCAGTTCTTTCGCAAGGTCCCATAGGTTCCGATAAACCGATTGCATTCGCGTCGCGTACTTTAAACGATGCCTAAATCAACTATAGCACCATCGAGAAGGAGCTTCTCGCTGTAGTCTGGGCAACAAAGTATTTCAGGCCATATTTGTTCGGAAGGAAATTTAAAATCCTTACCGATCGCAAGCCGCTCCAATGGTTGATGTCTCTAAAAGAACCGAACTCAAGATTGGTCAGATGGAGGCTTAAACTGGAAGAATTCGACTACGAAATAGAATATAAAAAAGGTAAAATTAACACCAACGCCGACGCTCTATCGAGAGTGGAGATTAATCTCAATGAAGCAGACGAACCCCAACCATCAACCTCCAAAGAAGATCACCGCGAAGCTATGCCATTTCTCGAGTACATGCGAGATTTCAACGAACAACCTCTGCCCGAACCAGAAATGGACGAAATTTCAATAATTAATAACATACAGGAAACTCCAAACGTGAACGAAGTGGAGGAAGAAGACACCGAAACCGTTCATACAAGCGAAGAAGATCCAATACAAGGGATAAACCCTATCGAATTCCCGGTCAATCTGTTTAAAAACCAAATCCACCTAAAACGGAGTAGGTTACCCCGTGACTCCCGAAAAAATGTCTTTGGGAAAACAAGAAGACCGTTTGGAAAATCTTTATCGCTAACAACGACCTACAAACTGTGATTGAATTTTTCCAAGAATTTGGACAGCCCAAAAAGACCTATGCCTTTTACTTCGAAGACGACGACGATGATGAGTTATACCGGGAATTGTGCAAGTTAATGAAACGAACTTTTAAAAATCAATCGTTTAACCTTTTAAAATGCAACAACAGACTAGAGGATGTAACAGACAAAGAGCGCCAAAAGGAACTCTTACAGTATAATCACGAAACCAAGACCAATCACCGAGGGATCCTGGAAACCATCGAACAAATAAAGCGGAAATACTACTGGCCTAACGTCTCAAACGAAGTGAGAGAATATGTAAATAACTGCGATATCTGCCAACAATCTAAATATGATAGGCATCCGCCAAAAATCAAATACCAAGTAACACCAACTCCGAATAGGCCCTTCGAAATTATTCATATAGACCTATTCCAAGCCAACAATCAAAAATTTATGACCATAATAGACAAATTTTATAAATACGGGCAAGCATTCCCAGTATCGAGTGCAAACGCCCTATCAACTGTTCAAGCCCTCGTAACCTTTATGTCTTTCCATGGACTACCTTCATTAATCGTGGCCGATAGTGGGCCTGAATTTAAAAACTTGATGGTAACGGATTTCATGAAGCTCCACAAAATAAGGCTTCATTTCACTACCCCAAAAAATTCTAACAGTAATGCGCCGGTCGAGCGGTTCCATTCAACCCTGTTAGAGCACCTTCGAGTTTTAAGGATCCAGCAACCCAGAGTGGATGTCTCCGATTTAATGCCGTACGCTATCTTAGGCTACAACCACTCTATTCATTCTGTCATAAAACAAAGACCCATCGACCTTATAAACGGTCATCTTAACGTCAAGGACCCTTTCGAAATAGATATCAATTATGAACTACTTAATAACTATATGCGCGAACATAAAGAAAAAACTAAACTTGTGTACGATCGCATACACGAAAGGAGTCAAACTCATAAAGAAACTATTATTGAAAAAGAAAACCAATCAGGAGAAGACCCCGTTCCTTATCGAGAAAACGAAACCGCTTACAGAAAAAATGTAAAGACTAGAGGAAACAAGTTAGGAAGCCCGTTCATTAAAGAAACCGTACAAGAAGATAAAGGGATCAAACTCAAAACGCAAAGAAGTACCTATCCCAAAAATATATTTAAAAAACCACGCAAAAATGTAACAAAACCAAATTTGTTACAGGTTCCTAATAACTAAAATGATGTGGATCCACCTCACGGAACCAGCGCAGATCAAAATAACGAATCTTAGAAGAAACCCTGGCATCCTCCCCTTTAAATTGGGGAACGCAAAAATCAGAATAGGTACTCATACATTTCTCCATTTTATCAACCTTAAACCAATCTCCGAAGAAATCGACTCCATTGACCTCCAATACCAAAAACTAAAAAGTCTTTTAGAGAAACAAAAACTTCTAAAATTATACGACTCCTCTTTACAAACTATCGAACAACATATCGAATATCAATTACTGTTAGTTAAAGCTAAAATTAAATCAGTACATGTCCAACCCACGGAAAAGCGACGACGAGGTTTAATAAACGGCCTTGGTAGCGTTATAAGAATTATCACCGGCAACCTTGACCATCAAGATGCCGAGAGATACAATGACGCTATTAACAAACTGCAAGGTAATCAAAATAAAGTCATAACTTCTTTAAATCAACAGATCTCGTTAACACATGAGATTTTAGAAAGTAATAATAAAACATTTTCATTGATGATTCATAACCAAAAAAATAATCGAGGAAAACAATGAAGAATTGCAAAGTAATAACACCTTGTTTTTCTCCACTTTAGACTCTTTAACACAAATTAAGTTTAATGTAGATACACTGCTTTTAATTCTTTCTAATATTGAAAACGGTATTTCTTTCGCCAAGCTTGGAACGTTGCATCATGGACTAATATCATATGACGATATGAAAACGATTTTAACGTCATTACTAAAACATCATCAAAAGAATCAATTAGTTTACTCTGAAATTAAAAACATATACAAACTGTATGACATAATTTCAGTGGATTCTTACTTTTCAAACGATAAACTTATATTTGCATTACATGTACCTTTAATACACCCTGATAGTTTTAATCACTATCACTTGTACTCAATCCCAACCGAAAACTTTACCACCATAATCCCCAAAAATCCTTACTTTACAATGAGTAGCAATATGTTCCAATACGACGTGGAACCATGCCAGTTTTTGAACCCAGAATATCTTTGTCAAAACAATAATCTGGTGGATGGAGTTCAAGAAGAGGATTGCCTTTTCTCGATTCTACAAGTCAAAGACCACATCCCGACCTGCCGGATGACACCAACGGTAGCGAGCAAAACCCTAGTGGAAGAAGTCAGCGAAACCCATTACATCGGAATATTTCCAAAGGAAGAAAAACTACAAACAAAATGTGGTGAATCGGACGTTGTAATGGTAGAAGGTACATACCTCATCGAAGTTCCGCATCAATGCAGCATCCAAACATCCGAATTCTGCTACTCAAATGAAAAGGGGACGACCCAAAACGACCGTTACTGCTCAACGAGATCAAAATACAAAACCACGAAAAACCGGACTTGAAGATACGATTGGAAAATATAAAATTGGACCAATTGCATAAAATTCAAGAAAAGGTGGAACAACTACACTTTATACCGTCAAATGAGACCGGATGGACCAACCACTATATCTCAACAGGACCTTTATACGTTATTCTATTTTTTTTCAATTATAATATATGGGTGTTACAGTATCCGAAAACGTTTTACAACGCCAAATCAAAGACGATCAGCTCCCAACATCCGAGAAGAAACTCCAGCAACTGCCGAACTTCTGACTTCGGCCACCAAGGTCACACCATCCCAAAAAGTTTTGTTCGTAGAGATGCAACTCAGCACCGTCCGCATTATTATGCAGAATATGTACATTTTTGCCTTATCTTGCAACAAGCATAATCGAGGATGTTAACACTTGTTCTTTTTACAGTCAGTCAATAATTGATATTCGGCTCGGCTAAACGTTAACGTTTTAAGTACGATTTCTGTAATTGTTAATAATAATAATTTTAAAGTAAAATTTAATCAAAGTTTAAATACAAAAGTATTATTGTAATTTCTGGAAATAAAGTATTTAAGTGAATAATTTTGTTTTTAAAAAGTTACTTCGTTATTCGAAATACATATTTCACGTACAAGTACAGAATAAGTGCGCATTAAAATTCTCCAACTAAACCACCTAAAATTGTTTACAATAAAATTTAAAAATGCTTCTAAATCTTGCAATACAATTGTTTGCATTTTCAAGTTTATACGAACCTAACACTTAAAATATTTAATAAAATCAGTTGTGTGATAGTGATTAGCTAATGCTGTTAAGTTTGTACATTTATGTTGATTTTGTGTTGCTTTAATCGTTTTTGTAAATATTGCAAAGTTTGGCCCACATATACCTACTTACAACCAGAACAAGGCACCTGAAGATCCCACAACAAATTTTATATTCAACTAAAAGTAAAAGTATTGGAATGACGCCTTTTGAACTTATGATGGGTACAAAAATCAGGAAAAAACAAGATTTAAATATTAATATACACGAAGAAGAAATGTTAAAACTATTTAATAAAGAAAGGCAGGAAATCAGAGATGAAGCAAGAAGACAAATATTAAGGATACTACAGGAGAATAAAAAAACATTTAATTTAAATCGAAAATCACCAAATAATTATAAGATGGGTGATTTAGTAGCAATTAAAAGAAGTCAATATGGACCAGGACTTAAATTGCGACCAAAATATTTGGGTCCTTACAAAGTAAAATCTGGAAATACTTATGATGTGATGAAGGATGTAAAATTTAGTGAAGGTCCATTTAAAACTACTTGTGCAGAATTTATGAAACCATGGGTCAAAGATTTTAATCCGGGTCGGATAATCACAGGATGGCCGAATGTGGGATTGATAGAAATGATAAGTTTGCGTAGTTAGCAGAGAAATAAAAAATAAAGAGGACAGAACAATTAAGTGCCAAGAAAAAGTCGTATGAGTTATTTTTGAGTTGTTTTATTGAGATGTTAGTGATGTATTAATCTGAATTTATTAGATTAAAATAATTCTTCAATGAATTGTTTTTCGATTAATTAATTTTATATTTTCCCATAATATTATATTTTTTTATTAGAAATTCAAGTTAATAATTATAATAATTGATAAAATATAAAACTTCTATATTTAATAACTGATATACTTTACCTTAGTAAATATTATATGTATTTTCTTTATATACATAAAATTAATTTGATTTTATTTTTGGATTATTATGTACAATGTAGTAACATATATTCTTATAACTTGAAAAAGAGAAACGCTTTCCCGCAACTGGTAGCTAAATAAAAGAAGGTTAAAATAAGTGTTATTATTGTTCTCATCCCTTTAAAGATATTTACATATTAAGTGTTAGTTTAATATTATATTGGCACGTGCGACCGGGGGTAAGGTACCGGGAACACAATAATAGTCAACATTGGTTGTACTTACATTTAGTTAACTATAAAGGCACTTATTTGATGTACACTTCATTGACTCCACCCAGCAATTTCCAACAAAACTTTAAACAGGGCGAGTTTAAAGTAACGCATAAAAATCATAACTACCCTATTTTTTTGGAATTTTCAAAAACGGTAAAAGACATGTAGTTTTATTTTTTTTAAACTTTATTTTGAATTAAAAAAAAAATTCCCGCTTGACATGGCATCACCATGACATCATCATTTTATTTTAAATGTATTGATATAGTTTTTATATAATAAAACAATATCTTATTAAGAGTTTTACAACGGTACCAAAAAGTTTATACTAGGTGTGTACCATATCTAGCAGTATAGGACACTGCCAGGACGTTCATCGCAAATTCTTCAAAACTGCTACGAAGCAAGAATTTGTTTGCGATAAATTTTTTCTCCTTGCAAATGTAAACATTATGCTAGGCGGCTACCTCATTTCGTATTTCCATGTTTTTGAAGAGTTCTTTTTATCTATTTATCAGTCATTGTTGTTATAAGCCTTTGGCTTGTAAACAAATGAAAACCAGATGTTATTTGGAGATAATATGTATACCCCGGTACAGTTAAAACATTATTTTCAATTAATCCTCTTAAAACTCAAGCAATGTCCAAACTGGCTGAGTCTAAATCTTCGAGTAAAATCCAACTTCCTTCGATAACAGCCAATTTTAAAATACCGGAGCGCCAAACGAATTTTTCAGGGATGTCTGTGCTAACATAAGTTCCCAGCAACATCTTGCTATTCACAAAGCTGGACTTTAATAAAATCTTTTCCTAAAATTCTTCCAGTTTTCGAAACGACATACTCGAGTAGACTCATTTTTCCACTACCAACTGTACCTACGAGGTTGACAGCCTTTCCGCTAACTATTGCAAGAGCTAAATTCTCTAAATTTTCACATGTAGATTGCACTTGAACTAAATCAGGCCCATCAAAACTTATTATATTTATTAGATAGAATTGAATTAATTATAAAATCACTTTGATCTTCTGTTGAAGTTTCATAGATGAATACATCACCAGTCTTGGTGATTTTGCAATCAGTCCCTCCACCATTTAAAATTTCTTCGTTTGTAAAAAGAGACTTCAAAAGTTCCTCATAAGTTTTTTAGGTCATTTCTGTGTAGATTGAAATGCATTTAAAAAAAGCCCAGCGAGCCTTGCCCTCCGTTACTGTATGGCACGTTTGAAAAAACTCTGACCAATTCCAATTGGTTTTGAAATATTGAGGATTTAATTTTAAAAATTTTAAACAGGTTTTAATGACATCGTAATCATCATAGCTTTTAAGATCAACTTTCATTTTTTTTTTTCATTATTGTACTTACAAATTACAAAAGGGACTGGAAACTTCTTATAATACTTCAAAACATAGCTAGCAGTGCCTGGGTGTAAGTCAAGCAGCTCGGATAAAATCACAGCATTTCGAATGGAAACATTAGGGATTTTATTTAATTCATTTTCTAAATCAATGGCAATTTTCAGAATCTCCATAAAAATTCTTTTTGAAGTTTGTAACTATAGTTTCTGTGTATTTTGAATCCAACAAATGTTCGGATAATATTTTAAGGATTCTATCAAAGTTATTCTCTCAAATATCTAATTTCGAAATTTATTTTAATTTCCTCTTCAGAGCTCATCAACTATTATTTTTCCATTTGGCATAGAGACTTTTATATTCATGGTTTGGATTATTATTATTTTGGTCCAGTGAAAAAAGCGCACAAGAAAAATGCGCACAGAAAAAAAACGCACGGCCATAAATGCGGACAAGAAAAAAGCGGGTATTAAGGGAATACCTCGACAAGCGGTCAGAAGAACTCGTTAGTCGTACCTAAACACATTGTTGGCGAAATACTTTTTGGTTGTCATAACAAGTCTATGTCGGGACACTTGGGAGTGGCCAAAACGGCCAATAAATTTAAACACAGGTTCTACTGGACGGGCATGTTACGAGATGTAGAAAAGTTTACAACCTATTAAAGTTGGTTTACCATTTGATATGGTGGGGATAGACTTACTTATACCAAATCACGAGACACTTTTTGACGTTGCATAAATAGAACATGCAAAGCTAAAATTTTTTGAATAGGACAAGAGTATGAAATAACACGACGCGATGGTAACCACATACATCCTGCAAATGAGACAATTATAAATCGACACATTATTAGTGCAGAGTGTAAAAAAACTGCTCTGGAAAGTCTACACACCAAACCTTTGAACATTGCACGAAATGTTTTAAACAAGAATTTAGCAGAATCGTTTACCACGTAGTATGTTTACAATGTATGAAAAAATATATACAATGCAAGAAAAAAAAACTATTTATTCACAAAATTCCTAAATCCATGGATGAAGTTTACGAAATTTTAGCCAAATATCTGTAAAAACAAGCAAAGACGAGTACTTTTTGTTTATAAATGATAATCTTAATAATAATATAAAGACTAAAAGCTTTCGGAAAATGATTCAATTGAAAAATGTCCTTGGCCAGGATTCGAACCTGGGACCTCCAAATCTCATGTTTGGTGTGATAACCACTACACTACCTAGGACCTAATTTCGAATATGCTCAGTTCTGTCTTAAATTGGGAAAATCGATAATGGTTATTATCATCATCAACCAGAGTAGTATAGTGACACTTTATTCTCATTAGTGCTAATGAGGTCATTAAGTACTTTCTCTTAATGAGGGTCGTTAAGCTTTCTCTTAATGAGGGTCGTTAAGTGCTTTCTCTTAATGAGGTAATTAATGACATTGACCTTCCTGGAATATTTGTGATGATGTAATAAGATTTTGGGATTAAGAAAAGAAATTTGATTTTTTTTTAAAAAATAAGAAAAATCTTGAAGAAATAATCTGAATCTAGTTCAATAAAAATTTTATTTGATGAATTTGTGTCTGTTATTATTAAAATATAAAAATAAAAATTTTAATTTTCAAAAATAAGAAAAATCATGAAGAGATAATCTGAATCTGGTTCAATAAAAATTTGCTTTTCTTTGATGATTTGTGTCTGTTATTATTATAATATAAAAATAAAAATAAAACTCTGAAAAACGATTTTTATATTATAAAAATTTTATATTTCAAAATTCAAAATCTTGTAGATGATGAGTATATATATTTTGCATAAGTTTAAAATTTAAATAATTATTTGAAAAAATTAAATGAAATGTGAAGGTACTTTTAAAGAAAAAAGAGTTTTTAATTTTCAAGTAAATGTATGTAAAATTACAAAAATGTAAATCACCTCTAAAATCATTTAGAAATAAGTACTTACTTTATATTTATTTTAAATATTAAATACATTTTATAAAAATTAAACTCGTGAATATGAAAGATTGTTAAGAGACCTTTGAAGTAATTGTTGGTTTTCAAGGGATTAGTTCGACAAGGAGTTAAATAATAAACTTTTTGAAAAGGGAATTGAATATTTAGGAAGTATTAAAGAAAACAAAAGGGTTTGATATTTATCTATGAGCCATTATAAAGACCTATGAAGTAATCAAGAAAAAGCAGTTAATAGATTTTACCGGAAATAGTTATTTATGCACCTAGGTAGTAAAGTGACTGATTTTAATCCCGACGATGTTTTGTTTCCCGAGGCAAAGCCGAGGGAAACAATCAGAGGAGGGATTAAATTCACTTTACTACCTCGGTGCATATAGAATTTTTTGCACTTTTTTAATAGGTAAAAGTTTCCACAATAATTTAATTATATGGCTATCGCTGTGACTAATATCGGTTGTCATCGGACGGCGACGGCTATTTTTATTCGCCCGTCATAATGATTTATACAGCAACTTTCATAAAATATAGATAATTGTAGATTAATATTATAATTATTGTAATTGATTTTATAAATTTAAAACAATAATAATTAACTTCACAATAAATAAAGTAGGTAAGTTTTGATGCAGGAATAAAGTTTACCAAGTTTAAAAGATTTTGCCACATTTACAGATCTAACTGATTGAATCGATTCTGTGTACACTTAAAACACCTTTAAATTTAAAATTTAGTATCAATCTATAAAATAATAAACCGTACATAATACAATCCCCGACCCCAGAATAAAAATCAAGTTCCGTTCCGTTCCAAACCAAACCAAATAAATTTATTAGAGGTTAGAATTCACTCAATATATTGGTGGTGTTTAGACTAGACTGAAGTTTGCAACGATTGTGATTTCGCGGCAAATTCAGACAAATTACAAGATTATGACTAATTTTAATTTTTAATGACAAGTGACGTGAGAATTGGATCGCCTTTTATCCATCCCAATGTAATCATGGAATCAGTCCACGCGTAGATTGCGTGTACATCGATGTCCAAAAACTTTAAGCATCTTCTTATCAGTTTGGCTAGTAAAACAGCGGCACAGAGCTCTAATCGTGGGAGAGTTTGTTTGGATCTTGCTGGAGCGACTTTTGATTTTGATGTTAACATCGTGACTGTTATTTTTCCATCTTTGATGGCTATCCTGCTGTACAGTACGGCCCCATATGCTTTTTCTGATGCATCACAGAAACCATGCAGCTCAATGTTGCTGATCTCCTCATTTTCGTAGTGTATCCATCTAGGAATACTTATTTCTTCGATGTATTTTAGTTCTTGCTGTATCGTCATCCATTTTTGGAATAACTCCATTGACACTTCCTTGTCCCAGTCTAAATTTCCTAGCCATAGTTCTTGGATGAGTAGTTTTGCCTTTATGATTACTGGAGATAGCCATCCCAATGGATCAAACAGTTTTGCAACTTCTGATAGTATGAGGCGTTTTGTTGCTGTTTGTGTTATGATCTCTTGTTGAACGCGAAACTTGAATACGTCATCAAGCGGTGCCCAGTACACCCCCAATGATTTTTTGATCCCGTCTACATCGATCTCCATTATGGATTTGTCCTTTAAATTATCTGGGACTGACTGCAGGACTTCTGAATTATTGCTGAGCCATTTGCGTAGTGTAAATCCACCTTTCTCTAACATTTTAATCAGCTCGTTCACATTCTTTACTGCTTCTTCTTTGGTTTGGCATCCGGACAACAAATCATCCACGTAAAAATCTTTGAGGGCTATTTTTGATGCACGAGCGAAGGTATGTTGTTCTTCAATTGCCAGTTTTTGTAGAGTTTTCGTAGCTAGGTATGGTGCCGCTGCTGTACCGTATGTCACTGTAGTTAACTCGTATTCCTCAATTGGTTCAGAATCTCTGAACCTCCATAAGATTCTGTGATAAGGTTGATCTTGTTCATGGAGCTTGATCTGTCGGTACATTTTCTCAACATCGGCTGTAAACACCACCTTGTGTTTCCTCCATCGCAGAAGGATATCGGTGAGTTCTTGTTGCAAACGAGGGTCCACATGCATTGTATCATTTAAACTTTTCCCCGACGATGTTTTGCTTGAAGCATCAAACACTACTCGCAACTTAGTAGTGCTACTGGATTCCTTTATAACTGCATGATGAGGAATATAATATTTTCCGTTCGCGTTTTCTGCCTTCTTCATGTGTCCCAAACTTAGATATTCTTCCATGAATTGTTTATATGTGTTATCAAGCTCTGGATTTCTTATGAATTTTTTCTCTATTTGAAGTAATCTTGCGATTGCACTTGATCTTGAAACTCCTAAAATTTCAGTGTCTTCTTTGAACGGGATTCGCACTTTAAACCTTCCGTCTTCCTCCTTGGTAGTTGTTTCTTCAAAAAACCTTTCGCATGCCCTCTCTTCGTTGGTGGGGCAACGTTCTTCTGGCATTTCTTCTATCTGCCAAAATTTCGTTAGCTGCTTATCTTCCTCAACTTGGCTAATACAGTTTGTTACTTCTATCGCCGTGCGTAGCGATGTTTGATTTCCGGAGATCATCCAACCCAGTTCTGTGTTTTGAGCCAGCAATCCACCTTCTTGCTTAATGATCCCTTCCAGCAATATCTTGCTGTATTCTGCGGCGCCAATTAATGCATCAATTGGTCCAGGGATATTGAATGTTGGATCAGATATCATTTTATTTTGAATCCAACCTTCTTGTGCTTGCGTAATGTTCACCTTTGAGGAAGGCATGTCCTTGGTGACCTTTGGAAGTACGTAAAATCTTACGTCCAAAGCGAAGTTACTGGGAAAGCGGGGACACACTTGTGACGTTATGGTTGATGTACAAATGCTCGTCATGTTTCCCACTCCATTTATTTCGGCTCTTATTTTCTCTCGCGGTCCGCCAATCCTCTGAGCCGCTTCTTCTGTAATGTACGCTGCTTGGGAGCCTTGATCTACTAAAATACGGAGATATTGAGTTGATCCGTTTATTGCCTTCACTTGTGCCAGGGCTGTCGCTAATAGCACTACTTGTTCTTCCTTGGCACATGTTGTGTTTGATTGCTGCCTCTCGACATTTCAAGATCTTCCTCCTCTTGAGTAGGTGTTTCTCGGTGCAGGACTTTCTTTATGAAGAAGTGTGTGGTGCATTTGGTTGCATTTGGCACATCTCCATGTTGATTCGCATCTTGTCTTCGCATCGTGTTTGAAGCAGTTAAGGCAAATTCCTTTGTCTCATATTGCCTTAGTACGCTCGTCGATTGATAATGCGATGAATTTATTGCACTTAAATACTGAATGTGGTAGTTGACAGTATGTGCACACAAATCTTCCTTTATTTGTCTTCGCCTATATTGGTTGATCTTTATCAGATCTCCCTTGTGCCTCAAGGGACTGGAACCGCTTCCTTAGGAACTCCAATACCTCTATGAAATCCTGAATTTCGTTTGGTTCAGCTAATGATTGTTCGTAGAGTTTGTTAGTTTGATTGTCCCATATTCTTGTTACGATCCTGGTCATTATTGGACCCCATGTGTCTGCTTCTATCCCGAGACTGTGAATCGCCTCCATGCATTCATTTGTTGTGTCATGTAGGTACTTCAGTTTCTCGGCTGATTCTTCTCTTACTTCTGGACTGTCTAAAATTTTATCGATTAATTTATATAGAATTAATCTTTGATTATTAAAACGTCTATTTAGCAGCTCGTGAGCCGCATCATAATTTGCTTCTGATACTTGCAGGTGTTGTATTATACGCTGCCTCTCCTGTCACGTGCGTCTTTAGGAATTGCATTTTCTCCGCTTTTGTTAAATTTGAGTTATTATGTACCAAGTTGTCAAATATGTTTTGAAATGTTATCCATTTTTCATACGACCCTTGGAATGTTGGAATCTTCATTTCCGGAAGCTTCACCGGACGGGACTCCAGTTTTGATTGACATTCCGCAATGATTTTGTCCATTTCGGCTTCCACTATATCATACATATTTTGCTTGAAATATTATAAAATTAAAATTCATTAAGGTACTTACGAGTCATTACAAAAAACAACTTAAAGTCATGGAGGTAATAAAAAATAACATAAATTTTGACTTTTTTCATCAATTCCTCTCTGTTTTTGTGAAGGGTTTGTTGTAAGCCAATTTATTTTTAGAGTAATTTATACTTTAACCATTTATTAAACTATTTTTTGTAGTTTGGTAGAAAAACCGCATGCTGTTTTTTAAGGTTATCATTAGCAGCTGACAAGTAATATTGTTGGGTTGGTAGACTTGTGATCTAGTTGGCTTAAGTTAAACTCATATACAGGGTGTTAATATAATCTAAGAGTGGTTAGTATTATTTAAGCAAGTGAAAAGAGGTTTGAACCTAAGGTTAATCTGATCGTTATCACAATTCACAATTTTCTAGACACATTTTTAAATGGTACCGATACGTTGACGACATTTTTTGCATTTGGACGGGTTCCAAGAATGAGTTGACTATGTTTCATAACGAGATTAACAACCTACACCCTAAAATAAAATTTACTGTAGAATATGAAACAAACAATAACATCAATTTCTTAGATCTGAAAATCATCAAAAATAATAGAAAGCTAGAATTCGACATTTATCGCAAACCAACACTAACTGATACCTTAATACCATTCAATTCCAAACACAGCATGCAACACAAAATTGCTGCTTTTCAAAATCACCGGGCTTACAATCTACCACTCAATAAAAACAATTTAGACAAAGAAATTAAAATAATTAAACAACTTGGTCATCAAAAGCTAATACCACCACACCTTATTGACAAACTAATTCATAAAAAAGAACAAAAAATAATCCAAATCTTACTAATCCCTCATCTATCAAATAATGATGACGTAGAAAGACAGTACCGTAGCTTTACATATCAGGGCAATATTAACAACAGACTGAATAATTTATTTAAAACCTGTAATATTTACCCCGTCAATAAAACAAAATATAAAATATTCAATTTACTTAATAACACCAAAGAAAAACTTGACAAATTAGAAAACAACGGCGTTTACAAAATAGCATGCAAAAACTGCAATTCCATATATATAGGCGAAACTGGTCGAAAAATTAAGACTAGGATCAAAGAACACTGCACGAACTTCTAACTTTGGCCGTCATTTGCATGATAATAAACATATTATTGATGAGGAGAAAACAGCAGTTTTACACAAAGAGAAAAAAGGTTTGAAATTGACGTTACTTGAGGCTTATGAAATAGAACAAGCCAAAAAAGACACCAACAACATTCTGCTTAACGATCAGATTAACCTTAGGTTCAAACCTCTTTTCACTTGCTTAAATAATACTAACCACTCTTAGATTATATTAACACCCTGTATATGAGTTTAACTTAAGCCAACTAGATCACAAGTCTACCAACCCAACAATATTACTTGTCAGCTGCTAATGATAACCTTAAAAAACAGCATGCGGTTTTTCTACCAAACTTCAAAAAATAGTTTAATAAATGGTTAAAGTATAAATTACTCTAAAAATAAATTGGCTTACAACAAACCCTTCACAAAAACAGAGAGGAATTGATGAAAAAAGTCAAAATTTATTTTATTTTTTATTACCTCCATGACTTTAAGTTGTTTTTTGTAATGACTCGTAAGTACCTTAATGAATTTTAATTTTATAATTTTTACGAATTAACACTACTTTAATTGTAATTTTGTAGTAAATTTTGACACAGCTACTGTAATACAAAATTATATAAAATGATAATTGGAACTAAACACTAAATTTTATTAACATTTCTTAATTATATGTAAAATAAATTTTATGAATTTTTTTAATTAAATGTAAAATATATTATATAAACACCTAGGAACCTTTATGATAAATTTATGTATAATATTTTTGTAGATTTCGCCTGATGATGTAATTTTGCTCCAAATAAATTACGAAACTAGTTGCGAATACGTATATTTTTGATTTTATATAAGGAAGTATAACCCTGTTTACCCAACAATTAAATCTACCTTATCATGGACCTACAATATGTTTATAAAATAAAACAAAGAGTAAGTATTTGTAATGCTGAATATATTATTAAAACCAGTAATATCTATTAAATAAATCAGGTTCATTGAAATCTAAGATTCAAAAACACTTTGATCGTATTAATTTACTCCTAGATCCAAACATGTCTGACCACTGGGCAGCTATTTTGGACTGGTATGGCTCCAATGCTGACCTCAAGGATTGGGCCAGCAGTGCTGATGCCAAAGAGATGGGAACTATGGACTTTGAGTTCATAGATTCCATCTCCCAAATATTTGCATATCAAGGGTTTGATCCCATGCGAATAATAATTCAGATGAGGAGGAACTCTAATGACTTCCTAAGGCGAACTGAGAAATTTATTGAGATTAAGACAACAAATGCTGCTGGAGAATTAGTGGTCCATCAATACTCTTCAAAGGAGAAAATGAAGAAGGACATCCAGCTTCTGTTGTCTTTGTTTGCGGCCAGGGGGAGCTCAATTCTCAAGATCCAATCTAAATCCCAGGACCAACTAAGGGAATTAATTGGCCTGATGGTAGAGAAGTACGGCATTTCTCAGGATGTGCGTAAGTCAGGATCCTCGCTTAGTCCTGACACCATAACTCTGCCAAGAATTGCAGGGTGCTTCCCCTCATTGATCTGCGAGATAAAATCAGAAATCCAAATTAATAGCAATATGTTATTGTTATCATTAGATGTTGTTAATTTATTTACATCTATTCCAGTTTCTGAATGCATTAAACTAACTAATGATCTTTTAAAAGATACTGGTTTAGGTAATAATGATATAGAAGATTACATTTCCATTATAGATATTTCTTTAAAGCAAAATTATTTTATCTTTAATAATAATTTCTATGAACAAAAAGATGGTTTAGCCATGGGTTCTCCTGTAAGTCCACTTATGGCAAACATTTTCATGAAAAATATAGAAACAAAAATTTTTAATTCAAAAGACAACTAAATTAAATTAGTAAAATTTTGGCGTAGATACGTGGATGATATTATAATTATTTTAGAAGGCAATGATTCTGATGCAAATTATATTATATTCTCTCAAAAGTTAGAGCGTATAATGGCATTATTTAGTTTTCGCGGCGAATTTAGTTAAAAGTTTATAAAATTTTCTATCAAATGGAACCAATAACTTTTTTATGGCCGGCTTTTTGGTAGCCATTAGAATAAAAAATTAATCAGAAATTACTGTTTTTGGTTAATTAATAAGTTAATAATTAGTGGCTGACATTGTTTTATAGATGAGAATGTAGGGAATTTAATGCAGATTCTACTGATTATTTTATTTTAGTTGTCAGTGTATTTTAATACAAGTTACACCTATTTACACGCATTGTCTGTAATGGCGACCGGCGGACCGGGCGTGCTTCCTACAGCTACAAACGCAATTCTTAATATATCTGAGAAAAAGTGCGCGAGTAAATCTAGCAAGCGAAAAATTGTGAGGGATAGAGTGGAATGTGTAGTATGTCACTTACCATACCACCCTGCATGTATTATAAATGGTAATACAAGTATAAACCCTGAATTAGATCATGAGTGTACCACCGTCACTGATGAAGAGATGGATGGTATAAAAACAACAAACATGGAACAACGTGAAGATGAATCATATTATCTAAAACGTGAAATTACGCTGTTACATAAAATCATTGAGGAAATGAACGATAAAAATGAGGTATTAAAACAAACAAATGCCTTACTAAATGAGAAAATTAATTCAACCAAAATTTGTAAATGTAAACAAAGTAAATACCATAGCAACAAACCACAGATAACAGCAGATAAAAAAGCTGATGCGAATTCCCAAATAGAGGTGGCGCAAACTCAGCCCACTGAAAAAGGAGAAGATAAGTTGCCTAATACATACGCTACGGCATCAAGGCAACACATTGAAGAAATAAATATGAACTTCAATAAGCCAAATGAAGATAAAGAAATGGCGGGTAATTCAAAACAGGAGGAAAATGAAGAATGGAAAATTGTAAACCATAAAAAGCAAGGTAGAAAAAGAGAGACGAAAGTGGATAAATCTAACATCATAATTGGAACCTCCGAGAAAGAATTTATAATTAAAGCAGCTCCAAGAAGAATGTGGGTGTATATAAGTAAAATAGACGCAAACCTCAAGGATGTGCGCGATCATATCAAAACCATTGTTAATCATAATGAGTTTGAGTAGTAGTAGCTATGGGGGTTCTACACTTATTTTTTTCCGTGACCTTGGGGGATAGTCGTCGAATTGTGCGAGTATGTATGACCTTGGGTAGATAAGGATGGGTGTGCGATGTCTGCTCGTGGATCTTGTGGTTTTGTCTGCAGACTGACACGTGGTGTCCTTGGGTTGATAACAGTCTCATCTTGTGGTTTTTTAATTGTTTGTAGAGTAATAATTGTACGGCGCTGAAAGTATTGATAAGAATTGTGGTAGGTCTGCATTATGCCCTTGTGCTGATAAGAGTCTTGTGGTTTCTTGAATTAGTAAATTTTAGTGTTATGATCAAGCATGTGGTTCCACTGCACCTGCACCTTACCGTTTCCTACATGTTTTAACAAGATTTTTCATGAAATTGTTTTAATTTGTTGATAAGAGCGACTTATTTACATCGTATGAATCACTGTTGCTAATAATTAAGCGACTCGCGAAGACCAGCTGCATTTTGCGGTTTTTGCTAATTGCGGTGCGTCTAGACGTTTACTCATCAACGACTTAGGTGTTATATAAAAGAGAGAACAATTTGTTCACGCGCCGGGTCTGATGAAGGACGAGAACGTCGGTAAGGTGATGACGGAATATATTGGGTTGAGGGCAAAAATGTATGCGTATTATGTGCCAGAAAATAAAAATCCGTGCGTAAAAAAGGCGAAGGGCGTTAAATCCTACGTAGTCAAAAACAAGATCTCTTTTGACGACTATAAAAGATGTCTGATGGAGAGAATAGAATTTTCGCATGAACAAAATTCGATACGTTCCTTCGATCATCAGGTATATTCGGTGAGACAAAAGATTTCCCTAAGCCCGTATGATGATAAAAGATATCTGCTACCGCATTCGCAAAACACACTTCCCTGGGGCCATTACAGTATTATGGAGCTGGATTAATATTTTTTTTATTTTAACATTTTTTGTATTTTTGGTATTTTTTGTTATTAAATAAAATAAACTTGCTAAAATTTTAAATGTTTTATTTCATTTATCCTCTACAGATTTTATAAGATAATTAATTTATTAAAAACATTATAAAACATTATTTTTATCAATCCAACTATTATGTGATTTATCAAGTCCCAACCATTTTACGTAGACTTTATTTGCTTTTCTTCGAAGAACTTTTTCGACAAGGTAGGCATCATGATGTTTGACTTTTTGTAGTTCTTCAGAGTAAAATGCTCCCTGGATGGGTCGACCATTCATATCTTCCAATAAGTATGTAACAGGGGTGGTAATTTTCACCTCTGCTATACGAAATAACTCAGTGGTCCAATTTGTAAAGTAACTTTTGTCAAAAATAGCTTTATGTTTACTTATTCTAACAATATTGCCAACTTTAAATTTTCCTTTGTCAGCTATTTTTATATGAGAGTAAACAGTATTTAATAGATATTGCTCTTTACTTTTTGTGACCTCGACAGGTTTCATATTTATTGTTCGATGTTTCGTTTCATTGTAAGCTTTTGTAATTTTCGACAAATCATCATACCACTTATATTTTCCCAGTAAACTGAAATGCTTATACATTTTTTCTTTTAATGTACGAATAACTCGTTCGGCAATTGATGCTTTCATTGTGCTAAAGGTTGAATAATGATTTATTCCATTCTTTTTCATAAGTTGAGTAAAGTTTTTATTATAAAACTCTTTACCTTGATCGGTTTGTAAATTTAAAGGCTTTCTGCCGGTCATTAGAATTTCTTCCATCACTTTTGTAACTTCTAGACCAGTTTTATCTTTTAGCGGTTTTGTCCATACATATTTGGAAAAGCAATCAATTACAACCAAAATGTATCGATGTCCTTTATTTTCTTTGGCGTACTGTTGGAATTCTGCTAAATCTGCTTGCCAAAGATCATCCAATCCTTTTATTATTGTTCTGCGACGTAGAAATTTCCTTCGAGCTGGCTTGTGAAGTTCGTTTACAATGTCTTTTTTTACGTTTGTCATTTCTATCAGAGTGTTGGTGTGTGCTATGATAGTTTACCAAATAATGATGCAAATTTATCGAAATGCCAGTATTTATACAATTATAGAAGCCTCCCTGAGTTCTTCCTCGATACGCTGAATTTCATTGTTATGAGAGTTATTACCGGCCTGTTTCGAGGCAAGTAATAGACACAAGCGTTCTATCAGTTCATTTGGATCGTCCCAATAAACATATTCCAAGGGTTTTTGTGTTAATTTCATAAAACCTGTTCCAGTTCTATTTCTTATCGATCTGGTTAATGGACCGCTGTAAGTACGAAATGGGTTTGAAAGAGCAGGTTCAGCAAATATGGGTTTTATTATTTGCTGATATTTAAATGATTTAGATCCTTTTATCTGTTGAAGTGGATCGTTATCTCTTCTCAGCGCCGCGGTCCTTTGTAGTAAATCTTTATATTGTGCTTTGTCATCATCATTAAATCCTTCAGGATCTTTTTTAAATATAAGTTCATAAAGTCCCCGAGTGCCCTTATATTGTTTATTATCGACAATCAGATCGGGTCCGTTCAACTGAACAACTGATTTACCAAGTTTCCACTGTTCGATATTAGGATTATATACTATGCCATAAGTAGTATCAAACCTATCTTCTTTATCTTTGAACAAACCTTCAATGTATTCTCTAGGAAGGGGATCATATTGCTCTAAATAGTTATCGTAAACTACTGGATCAATATCATCAATAAATGATTGATAATATGGTCTCTCTTCTATGAAAACATTATCGTCTTCATTTACATTTGAACCTTCTGCTTCATGTCCTTCATCAAGTTCCATCAAATTATCAGCTACATCATGTAGCTTAAGTGATTTTACGGGAGCTTTGTATTTATAAGCAGCCTTTCTTTTATAACTTGAAGTCCTTACTTTATTTTCTTCAACTTGCTGCTCACTAAGATTTTCCTCTTTCGGTCCATCTGTCGGTTCTTCTTTCGGTTCAGCTTTAAGAGAAAGTTTGTCTGACTGATGTAACATTTTTTTTAATGGCTCTAAAATTGGTTTATAAGATCGAGCCAGTTGCTCTTCTGCATCAGATCGTCCTAATTTTAAGGCAAGAGCTTTTTTTCTTATAATATTTTTAATGTCTATTATTCGTCGCTTAACATCCGTACTCATGTTGTTTACACCGAGTAGGTTATTGTTCAAAGGATAAGACCATACTAATCACTTAAGCTTATTTTTAACATATTTATAGATTTTCGTTTGCAACAAAGGTCAGGAACAGCTTTCATCAAGTCAGGAACAGCTTTTATCAGGTCAGGAACAGCTTTCATCAGGTCAGGAACAGCTTTTATCAGGTCAGAAACAGCTTTCATCAGGTCAGGAACAGCTTTTATCAGGTCAGGAACAGCTCTCATCAGGTCAGGAACAGCTTTTATCAGGTCAGGAACAGCTTTTATCAGGTCAGGAACAGCTTTTATCAGCTTATTAATTGTTTTATAGGTTATGTTATGTTTTTAAAACAAAAAAATTGTCTAAATATTTCCTATATTTACCACCGTAAATGTCACTTTCTTTATCAATTACAAGAAAACCAAATTTTTCACACCAACATTGTGAGCATAATTGTTTAAATTGTTCAAACTTCATGTCACTACCAACATGATCATCATAAATATGCCTTAAGTTAGTATCGTCTTGTCTAAACAAAATTATAAAGTTGGTATTATCTCTTACAAGCTGCTTGGGGATGTAGCTATACGTTTGACATAGGTAAAAGGAATCCACATCTTTGTGGCGTCCCATAGCAAAATATTCTCTAATCTTCGCCTGCTTATCACAAGCCACATCATCAAATATAAAAACTGAATTTTGTTTAGCAATATTTGGACTTATAATTTCTGTATTCTCTTTGTATGGGTAAAACCCAATTTCAGGTAATGCATGCATAATTTTTTCTAAGAACTGATACTTTGGTTGATATAGTGACTTGGAATAAACATACAAATTATTAAATTTTAAACCGTTGGGTTCAAACAGTAAACTTAACATCACATTTGTTTTGCCGCAGTTTGATGGGCCACATATAATTCCTCTAATTGAATTTGGTAGTAAGGCGCCATGTTTTTTCTCAGTAGTCTTTATTTCAAAGTACTTGTCCAAGTTTAATATTGACAGGGATCGTTCCTGTTTGACAGTCTTCATTGTAATAAAACGGATTGCAGATCCGACACCTATATATATAGCGACCGTAAGGACAAACGTTTAAATGTCATCGTACAGCGGAAGAGGCATCATCAACTCTATGATAAATAAATTACCTATAGAGTTGCACATTCCAGGTTATCAGTATTGTGGTCCTGGTACAAAACTAGAAAAACGTTTAGAGAGAGGACATTTGGGGATTAATCCATTGGACGCGGCTTGCAAACAGCACGACATATCCTATTCGAGGAATAAAGATTTGAGTGAACGTCACAAAGCAGACAAACAGTTGGAAATTGCGGCTTGGGACCGATTTAAATCAAGAGACGCAAAGATTGGTGAAAAGACAAACGCTTTAGCGATAGCCACAACAATGAAAATTAAGAGGAAATTGGGTATGGGTGTTAAACCGAAAACAACATCCCTTAGAAATGGGGTTTTTATAAAAGCAAAACAATCAATAAAAGGTCTACGAAACCTCAAAAATAATCCAAATAAAGTATTACTTAAGGAGGGGGCCAATATTGCATTAGCTGCTGCTAAAGTTGCTGTTCGAGATGCTGGTGGTAAAAAGCAGATTAAAACTCCGAGAGTTATACCCGTTCCTAAAACTGGTGGAATCTTACCACTTATACCCATATTTGCTGGACTTAGTGCATTGGGAGCGTTGACAGGTGGCGCTGCTGGTGTGGCGAAAACGGTTTTGGATACTCAAAAAGCACAGAAAAATTTAGAAGAGGCACAGCGTCACAATCAGACAATGGAAGCGATTGCTTTGGGAAAAAGCGGTAATGGTCTATTTCTAAAACCCTACCGCCGTGGGTTGGGCTTATATTTAAAAAATCAAAAAAACTAATAAAGACGCTTCCCAGACGAGCCCTCACGTCCATCGACATTCTTGAATTCGCTCACCACATAAAACATTTTAGGGGAGTATTTATGCGTGATACGCTACCAAGAAGACCCCTCAGAAATGAATGTGGTATTGTTAACTTAGACTCAGTCGAAGGACCCGGTACTCACTGGGTTGCGTACAGAAAACAAGGTAATCAAGTGAAATACTTCGATAGTTTTGACAACTTACCCCCACCAAAGGAAATTTTGAAATATTTTAATGGTGATGAGATAGTCTATAACCACGAGAGACATCAAACGTTTGGTACATGGAATTGCGGTCATCTGTGCTTGGAATTTTTGCTATAAATAGGAGGGACTTAAGCAAGAAACTTCAGTCATGTCTACGACTTTTACTCTGAAAGGATATTCATCCGTGTTAAGCGAAACCTACTGTCCAACAATCGACTTAAACCCAGTATCTGAATATCAATTAGGACTTCGAGGAATTTACACCTATAATACCATACCCAACATCGAAGAGGGCAGCAATAAGTTTTATTTTGGAACATCTTCGATAACGATTCCTTCAGGGTCGTATGAAATTAAAGATATTGAAAAGTATTTGCAAAAAGGGCTAGTTTTACTTGCAAGCAGTGAAGGCATAAAAAATAAACAATCTGACGAAATTATCAGTTTAAAGCCCAACCATAATACTCTTAAGTGTGAACTGTTTAGTATATACGATATTGATTTTAAACCAAAAGACTCGCTCGGAAAATTATTGGGTTTTTCTGGTAAAGATTTGTTAAAAGCGGGGAAAGTCCATTCTTCAGACCAGCCAGTACAAATAAATAAAGTATCGCTCATTAGAGTGGAGTGTAATATTGTTACAGGAGCTTATTACAATAATAAATTAACACATATATTATTTGAATTCCCGCCTGCAGTTGATCCAGGCTACGCTTTAAATATTGAACCGAGCAATATTCTTTACGTTCCAGTAAACACTAAAACTATTAGTAATATTACAATTAGAATTTTAGATCAGGACGATTGTCTTGTAAATTTTAGAAACGAACAAATAATTGTTAGAGCTGAGTTGCAAAAAATCGCCTAAGTATGGGGATTGATTTTACCGAGTCAGAGGAAGGGTATAAAAGGCCAAGCAACGGAAGGTCCCCATTCATTAAGAAGAAGCATATCAAGGCGTTAACAACTAAAAGTGTTAATCTCCTTAAAGCTCACGGCTATCATGTCAAAACTACAAATATTTAAGGATATTGTCTACGATGAATCGATCATCAAAGAAGAATATCATACTTATCTGCCGAGAACACAAAATTTTGGAAATAATGATGAAATTAGAATATTCATACAAAACCAGGATTTATATACTTTACCCAGCGAAAGTTATATTCACATCGAGGGAAACATTATCAAACCAACAGTTGGAGCCGGAGAAACTTTGGAATTTAAATTAATCAACAATGCATATATGTTTTTATTCGAAGAAATTCGATATGAACTTAATGGTGTGGAGATTGAAAAAATAAGGGACCCAGGTATTACGTCTACAATGAAGGGATATGTATCGCTTGGAGAGAGAGAATCAAAAGAATTAAATATCGCAGGATGGTGTCCAACTACTTCAAATTATTTCGGAGATAAAACCTATTTTTACGCATGCATTCCTCTGAAAATGATTATGGGATTCGCAGAAGATTATCGCAAAATTATTATAAATGCGAAACAAGAACTAATTCTAAATCGCTCAAGAACAGATTTAAATGCCTATAAAGGAACAGCGGGGCATAAGTTTCAAATCACTAAAGTTGAATGGCATATAGCTCATGTGTTGGTAAACGACGAATTAAAATTAGAAATGTTGAGTAAGCTAAGTGAAGACATTCCGATAAAAATACCTTTTCGTAAGTGGCAATTGATGGAACTTCCTGGTCTAAGAAAAACTAGAAAGGAGATTTGGAATGTAAAGACTTCGAATAACCTCGAAAGACCACGGTATATTATAGTTGGTTTCCATAATAACAAAAAAGATGTTGCGAATAAAGACTCCTCCCAATTTGATCACGTGAACATTGAAAATATTAAGGTTTACCTTAACTCCGATTGCTATCCCTACGACAACATGAATTTAAATATTTTATTGGACAATTATGCAGTTGCCTACTATAACTATAGTCAATTTCAATCAAGTTATTATGGAAGAAAGATAAATGAGCCACTCTTTGACTACATCAAGTACAAGGGACACATGCTTCATGTTTTTGA
The DNA here is from genome assembly GCA_963971135.1 of Stenus bimaculatus. Lineage (NCBI taxonomy): Eukaryota > Metazoa > Arthropoda > Insecta > Coleoptera > Staphylinidae > Stenus > Stenus bimaculatus. The sequence continues at coordinate 41,157,986 of OZ020181.1, forward strand.
TTGTTCAAAACAAAACGAGAGCATAAAAACATCATCAGTTGATCTAAAAATTGAAATGGAAGCAATAGTTGCATTTAGTGAAGATATAACAGCCTACTGTCTTATCATTAGTGATGCTGTAGTGGAATACACGCCTCTTTCGGGAATAGTACGCAATCTTGTAAATTAGTTATTTTTCCATGTAATAAATATGTACATTTTATTTAAATAAATTTTTAATTGTATTTTCACTGTTTTCCTATAAAATCACTGCCTCTTATTCTAGTTGCATACATAATATGGGATGAATTCATCTCTCCCTATAAATATAGGTTGCACTAGCTTAGTACAATCATTTACAAAATGTCAATCAGCAAGTTTGGTTCTTCAAAAATATCTAAACGGGGTTCCCGAGGACCTCCAGGTATCGGCTTCCAATTGGCTGAAGACGGACAAAACTTTGATATTGAAAGAAAACGTCTTACTAATATCGGCGATCCTTTGAATAGTCTAGACGCCTCCAGTAAGGCTTATGTTGATGAGAAAGTAGATAAGCTCTCCACTGATAATAAGACATACGTCGATGATAACATAAATCAGTGGGCAATATCTTTTAAGAAGTACGTCGATTCTAAGATTTCTGATTTAGCAATCGATGTCTCTAAAACTCTGAAGGATAATTTTGGTTTTTACTCCCAAAAAATCACTCATTTGGAAGAAGAATTTAATAAGCAACATAGTCGTGATGCAGACACTCAAGGAACAAGTAGTTTGGGAGCTTCCACGAAGAACTTGTAAACGTCGTTGTACAAACCTACTTCAATGTATTATTAATTGCCTACATAGCGTATAATTTTTTATATTTTGTTATTATTTAAACAAATATTATGAGTTAATATAAATTGTATAAAATATATACTTGTTTCTTTTATAAACATCCTTCACTTTTACCTCAAAGGTGTCTTATCACAAGCGCTCTTAACAAAGACCATTAATTCACACAGGCAAAATACAGCTGCAAACATCGGATGACTCATATCAGTTTATTACGCGAAAAGCAGACCTACCACAATGCTTATCAATACTTTCAGCGTCGCATAATTGTAAACAATTAAAAAATATTATACAAGACCACGCAAAACTTGTTCAAACATGTAGGAAACAGAATGCTGCAGGTTCGTGTAAACCGAAACTCTTATCACCTCTTATCTAATTTTTACACAATATTCACTTGATTTGGACAAAACCGCAAAAACAAGATGACCGTTTTCAACATCGAAAAACTTACTAAAAACCACAAGATGAGACTCTTATCAACACAAGGACACCACGTGTCAGTCTGCAGACAAAACCACAAGATCCACGAGCAGACATCGCACACCCAACCTTATCTACCCAAGGTCATACATACTCGCACAATTCGACGACTATCCCCCAAGGTCACGGACTTAGAAAAAAAAAATAAGTGTAGAACCCCCATAGCTACTACTACTAGTTTGAGCTAAGGGAATTTACAAATAAATTTGGCAAAACTGCATACATATTGGCAGTAAGTATAGAAGACTATGATATTGTAAACAACGCGCAAAACTGGCCAAAGGGTATAAAAATTAATCGGTATAAAATAAGCTATAATAACAACCAAAAAAACTTAACATGTCAAAACACGGAGAATTCGACTTATTAAATAATAATATCTCGAATTCTTCAATAAATCAAACAAAAGTAAAAAATTCTCAAAACATTCACGATAATCACTTAAATAATGTATTGAATTGTTTTCACTTAAATATACAATCACTTCGAAATAAAGTAATAGAAATAGAATCTTACATTGAACATTGTGTATATTATACTAATGTATTATGTTTTACCGAGCATTGGTTACACGTAAATGAAATTTGTGAGATTAGGTTCGAGCGTTTCATATTGGGATCTCATTTTAGTAGAACAGGCAGAAAGCACGGAGGTAGTGCTATATTTATAAGGCCAAATATTCAATTCATAAACAAACAAAATATAACTTCTCTTTCAGTTGAAAACCACTGCGAGCTCGCAGCAGTTCATTTGAAAATAGAAAATTGTTATGTGATCACGGTATACAGGCCACCTGGAGGTGATTTTGATATATTTTTGAATACCTTATCTAACGTCCTACAAATAATTATTTCAAGCTCCGCACAAATCATATTAAATGGGGATTTCAATATTAAATTTGGCAGCAATGAAAAAAGCTTTCTTAATTTCATGTACTTACTAAATTCTTTTAACCTAGTATATGTTATAAACGAAAACACAAATAAAAAGAATTGCATAGATAACATTATTATAAGGAAAGGTGAATCGTACATCACTCATGTAGAAAACCCATTTCTGTCAGACCACTCAAACATTACTATAGGACTCAAATTAATTTCCAAACAAGTTACTAATAAGAAAAACCATTTAAAACTGAGTCAAACACGACCGATAACTGAAATCGGGCTATATCGCCTATATCAAGCTATTGATAAAACAAATTTTGATTTCATCAAAAACATTCAAATAGATGCAGATAACACATTTACAATGTTTTTAAATGTTATAACAAATGCAATAAATTATAGTTTTCCAGTTAAAAAATGTTACTCCAGTGAAGGACAAGTAAAGTTTTCCTGGTTCAATAATAACTTAAAATCCTTAAGAAATGAGTTAAACCTAATACTTGATGCAAACAAAACGAATCCAACAGAAAATAACAAAACTCTCCTCAGGAGAAAACGAAAAGAGTATAAAATGGAAATAAATAATGCCAAAAAGACTTCAAATGATAAATATATAAAAAACCATAATAATTCGCCAAAATGTATTTGGGAAATAGTAAATAAAAATACAAATCGCTCAAATAAACAAAAAACTTTATGCAATATAACTGCTTACGATTTTAACAACTATTTTACTAGCATAGCTTCAAACTTAGTGTCACAAATACCTCAAACAAACCTTAACTCAGTTGACAACATAACAATTAATCCAAAGAACTGTCTAAACTTCACAGAAGTTTCAATAAACGAGGTAAGGAACGTAATCGACAAATTAAAACCTAAAAAAGCAAAGATATTTACGAAATAAATATTACTATTATAAAATGCATAAAAAATATAATATTAATTCCTTTAACTAGACTCATAAACAACTGTATTAATGGCTCAATTTTTCCAAGATGCCTTAAAATATCAAAGGTGATCCCCATTTACAAAGGAAAAGGAGATCCAAATGACACCTCAAATTATCGACCAATATCTATCGTTCCAATATTTTCAAAAATTTTAGAAATGATAATAAAAGCCCAAATTACAAATTTCTTCGAAGTAAATGATATTTTTACTGACTGTCAATATGGATTCAGGAGTAATAAAAAATAAATGCCGAAAGTATGGTCTTAGTGTAAACTGCTGTAATCTTTTAAGCTCGTACCTTAGCGAAAGAAAACAGGTTGTAAATGTTGAAAATACTAACTCACAAATGCTAGAAATAAGACATGGGGTTCCACATGGATCCGTTTTAGGACCCCTACTCTTTTTAATATACATTAACGATTTCCCAGCTTATTTAAAAGAAACTAAAGTCATACTTTTTGCTGATGACACCACTATAATTAATACAAAGAAATCGGCAGAAGACTTAGATATTACCATGTCGGAAACGCAGTCAAGGGCCAGAGAATGGTTTGCATCAAACCTCTTTACACTAAACGCGGATAAAACGGTTGAATTGAAGTTCCAAACAACTACCTCTAATCATAGCAGTGTGAAATTTTTGGGTATTACAATAACACAAAATTTATCTTGGGAAACACACATATTAGCTGTTTCAAATAAACTCTCAAAATCATTATATCTAATAAGAAGCTTAAAAAATATTGTAGGTAAAAATGTATTGTGGTCCTGTTATCATAGTTTGTTTGTATCTCACATAAATTATGGTGTCCTAATATGGGGACACTCTTGCCATGCAGTAAAAATCTTCAAATTACAAAGAAAAGCAATTCGTATAATAACAAACCGGAAATTTAGAGATGATGTTAGAAATGAGTTTGTTGAAAATCAAATCCTTACATTTCCTTGCATTGTAATATTAAATTCACTTTTGTATGTTAAAGAAAATCTGTCAAAATATAACAAGCATATGAACTGTCATACATATCCTACACGCCACAACAAAAATATAAAACCTGAAATTTTGCATTTAAAATTAGATAGAAACTGTACAAATTACCATGGACCAAAATTATTTAATCACCTACCAACTGATATAAGAGATCTACCTTAGACAGAATTTAAAAAATGTATTAAAAATATACTTACAAAAAACGCTTTCTACTCTATTGAAGAATTTCTAGATTATTCATTCCATAGTTTATAATATGCAATTTGTATTGATTAATTATTATAAAACTAATTTTATACCTCTTGTATATGTCATATTTATATATTATATTTGTATTAGATATATGTATTCTAGCTTACTATTTGACGTGTGTAAAGTTTTATGTACTGTTAGCATCAATAAAGTTATTATTATTATTATTATTATTGAAGTGTTTTTGATATTTTAAGGTAGTCATCTGATTAAATGCAAATTGCGGATTTATTATTATGAGGCAAGCATTGACAGTAGTACTGTTATATAGATATTTCTTTGAGCTTTACAGTGGTATAATTAGGTTTGTTATAAAATGTAAAATAAAGAAGTTATAATGATTTTTCTTCTTATGGAGAAAAACATGTAAAAAACTGTGGCTGGAAATTTTATGGCTAACTTCTCGCAGGTCATTAAAAATTAGAATTTTAATTAATTAAAATTTTAGAATTGGGAATTTTACCCGTAGGGGGCGCTGTTTCGACGGAAACAGCGGCTCCAAAGGAGTAAACAATTTTGGTATTTTATTTATATTTTAAACAAAAGTCCATTATTTAATTATTTTAGCTCATAAAACTTATTAAACAGGTAATATTAGCTTTTTGTTAGCTTTTGACACTTACTTCTTTCGCGTAGTTTATACATAGAACTGATATAGATAGAAGGAGCAATACATGAAAATCGCAGTAAATAAAGTGAGATAGAGCTAAGGGGGGCAAATACAATTTGACAGTTGCGTTGACGTATAGTTTATGTTCGTGTTTTTATACTCAAATCGATACTAGACGTCAGTTCTTCCGTTGTCCTCAGGTCGAGCGGTTGATCTATTTAGTTTTATGCAATTTATGCGCAAATCTCGGTTTAATCATGCCGAAAAGTGCAAAATCAGTGAGTTCGAAGTCATCGGGGAATTTGGAGAAGATTCCCACGGTTTTAAAACCAGCTATAGCCACGGATCCTGATACGGTTATTTTTCCTTCATGGTCGGATCAGGATGGGAATAAGGAAAAATGTTGATGTGGCGTTCCATTATGGCGCTCCATTACGGCACTCAACGGAGTCGGCGTAGGAATTCATAGGCGCTTTCGTTTTGCGCTACGGAGCTACTCCGAGTAACTTCACAAAACCTTTCATTTAAATTTAATCCAATTTTTTACCAGTGTTTTGTTTTAAATATCTCAACTACCGAGACAAATGAATAATTATTTTGCATCTCAACGTCAGCCTCAAGTACATCAAAATCAATTTCGTCCAAATATGAGAAATTTCCCGTCTCAGCCAATAAATATTCAACCGAGGGTAAATCTTCAACCTCAAAAATCCATCGAGCACCGTAACCTAGCGCAAGATGAATCCAAACATTCAAAAACTTTTAAATTACACGCCGCTTGCCACCGCTATAATATATATTATATTGTATATTTATAAGTAAATACTAAACACATTATACAGGGTGATTTTTATGTATGGAACCAAACCCAGGCCCTAATGGCTGGATAAAAAAAAAAAAAATTTTGTGGGATCAAATGGGGCATTGGTACAAACATTTTAAGATGAAAAAAAAATTATTACTAGAATTTTTGACACGGCAGCCATCTTGATTTTTTTAAATGGCAACATATGTCATGTAATACATTATTGGAAAGCTAATTTTTAGTATTTTACGACAGTTTATAAAATTATTATTTAAATCATAAAATATAAACATTGATAAAGTTTTGTTTTCCAACTTTAACTTTTTGGACTGGCGCAAATTACAAAAAATAGGCATTTTATTATTTTCCGTTCGAAATAAAAATATTTTGCGTAGGGCTGAAACATTTTTTTTTAATAAAATAATATTTTGTTTAATTGAAACAATAAAAGTTTTAGCAGTCAAAGAATATTGTACCCCTTTTTATGTAGGATAAAATCAATTTGCATGTTGCTCTTCTTATATTTTTCATTTTTCATACTAGAAATATAAAATTAGGCACAGGCAAAATGATTTAACCCTACTTATACGTCATCAAATTATTCTTTATAAACGTTTTGTAAAGGCAACTTTTTTAAAATTTTGTTGTCAGTCAAGGTGACTATATCGAATGTTCTCTGTAATAAGATCGTTATTAATTTTATGCGTTACATTAAACTCGCCCTGTATAAGTAAATACATACTTTTAAAGATATAATGAGTTAATTGTTTAATATTCTCATAGCACAATTGCATTGTATTTAATGTCTATCGTATAAACTTTTTTTTTAATTTATGGTTTAATTTTGTCTGTAAATTAAATACATAAGGTTATCACTAAATCATCTTCCAGGTCATTATTTAGGATGGGCCACCACGAGGGAGGAAAAATTAATCGCAATCAGACGAGCGCTAGATTTGTTTTGTGCCTTTGGTATTATTCCTACTCGAGATACACAACTGTTTTGCCCTCTTTCTCTTAACGTTGTCATCTTGACTACTGCTAGTGACAAAGGTATCATCTAAAATGCCCTAATTGCTTAAAACGGTTTTCATCAACATGCAACACATTTTCAGAGCACGTTCATATTATTGATCTATCTCATAAAATGATGTACGCCTTGCTGAGGTATCTCGAAAAGGAGAAATTATGTAAAGTAATTTATGAATTTGGAATTGCAAAAGACACTGGAGTAGCTTGGTATAGCTATTTCCGCGACGTCGCCGCCAAAATCGCTTGGGATGAATTACAATTTGTAGGTGATGTCGAAGACATTGTAGAAGTTGATGAAACACACCTTTTCAAAAACAAATACAATGTTGGCCGTCAAACTTCCTGGAGGCGCAAATGAGTTTTTGGCAGCCTAAGTCGTAAAACAAAAAAGTGTGCAGACCTTATTTATAAAAGGGACAAAGACATTCTACGCGCTTGTATGGAAGAAATATTCATCCAGTATCTTTTATATGCACGGACGAGTGGAGAGCATATAATAACTTGTTACGCCTTTTCTAAGAGAAAAAAAAATAAATCTCCACAAAAGTTAAATTACAAAAAAACAAACAACCAATCGACTTCGAGAGAAATGCTTTTCCTTACCTGGGCCGCCTAACTCAGTGAAGACGGGCAAGGTTCTATAACTAGAATTTGGGCGCCATGTGATTTAAAATTTACCAAGTAAGAATGAACTTTAGAACCACAACTGCTGTCTTAAAGATGTCGAGTCGAGGTTAAACAAAACAAAAAAAAACGAATAGTTTTGACTACAGGAAAATAATCATATATCAAAAAAAATACCCTGTATGAAGTATAATATAAAAGAATCAATATTCGTTAGGTTGAGTGTATACAACCTTTACAATAAAAAAATAAATTGAAAATTATGACAAGTGGTTATGACAGGTAATTTTCAATTTGATAGGTCTTTCAAAAAGAAACAACAATACAATAAATACACCTACGTTTTCTGCTTTGGACAGTTCTAACAGTTTACGGTTCTAAAACTTTGCCGTTCTCACAATAAACGTTCTGTAAGTTTTCCGATTCGAACAATTTACGATTCTAAAGGACGATTTATGCTCATGTACACTAAAATAAGTATGCCCTTTACACGCTACTAATCTTAAGGTGTGGACGTAACTGGTAACACCACCAGCAAGCCATCACCCATTTTAAACGAACGAATTATTTGGAATTTTTAAATTCGTGAAGTCGTAGCAATAAAGAGCACAAAATGCCTCTAGCATATTATATTTCGTCTGGAAGTATCAAAGCAGACTCTTTAAATAATATGGTTGAAACAGCGATTCTTACCTTATACGATATAGGCCTAGGAATAAAGATTTTGGTTTGTGATCCAATAATAGGGAAGTCACGTCACATTTAGGAGTATCCGTCGAGAACCCTTATTTTTTTGTTGATGGTAAGAAGGTATTTTCCTTATAAGATTTTCCCAATTTGATAAAGAGTCTTCGAAATACCCTAATGAAACAGAATATTTATGTACAAGGTCAGTCAGTTTCTTGGCAACAAATAGTTAAAAGGAATCATCCCCGTGCATTTTTAGACGTTTGCTTGCGTAGTCCTGGACGTGTTATTTTTTAACATTTTTCATTTTTCTTTTATTTTATAATAAAGTGCATTCCTTGATCTTTCAAACGGACAAAATAAATTTCTAAAGAAGTTAAAACTATTTGACATATTTTCCATTAAAAAATGTTAATTGTACACATAATTAAAGAGTGAAATAAGAGAGTACAAATCAAAATATCAAAAAGTTTTGAATTTCAAAATTCCCAAACTGAAGTGACGTAAAAACCAAAGATGGCATGCACACGCTGAAGTGACGTAAGAATCAAAGATGGCATCCATACACTGAAGTGACGTAAAAATAAAAAATGGCTTCTTTCCTCTAAGAAAACCACGTTTTTGGTCGGCCCTTGCCGGTTGCCCATATATGGTCACAAATGAACCCAGGACCAAATTACCCAAAGGAGGCCTGTAAAGGCGTCCAACAAATTACAAAACTAAACGTAGGAGATGCGAAATGGGTTACCTTAGATGTCGTGCGGCCTCAAGAAAAATTACGCCGTGATAAATAATTGCTGGTGACGAATTAAAAAATGTTTTGAAAATCGCTCATCGGAGAAAACTCCTTAAACTGAGCAGAAACAAAAGAGCCAAAACTACTCCAACACTCGTTTAATTAAATTTTCACACTAAACTGCACGCTTACACGGCCGAATTGGAAAAGAGGAAGAATCATCCTCTCGAGAACCGACCATCTCGAAAACGGAAATACGTATCCCAAGATTTGGTAAAATCTAATGTTCACAAAAAAACAACTCCTTAGTACGCTCCTGTATTTAAGAAAGTGACTATAGAACTCTTCAAGATCCATCGTCTAGCTACTACATTTGTAATCGCTACCGTATGCCTACCGCAGTATGGTGGGGATACCAGTTAGGGCGGCCTCGCTAGCCTCACACCGTGCAAGTGACGAGCGACGTACCAGCTGCTCCGACAGGTTAACCTAAAATTAAAAAAATAAACAAAACAAACCAAAACAAACGGCCAGAAAAGTGCTAATTCGATTCATCAATAAGCTGTGTCACCGGAGTTTGAAATGATTAATGCAAAGTGTTTTTGCTGCGAAAGAACTATTTTTTAAAGTAAAAAGTAATTTGTTTTAAAAAGTGAATTTTTTTTTCAAATTTTAAATTGAATTTTAGATATAAAAAATGAAAATTGTAGCTTTTTCATACAAATTTATTGATTTATAAATACTTTCTTAAGACGCCAAGGTTTCGGAAATGATTACTTCCTTTATTGTACATAAATAAAAGTTCGTTGGATCGAAAGGGGTACGAAAATTCAAAGAAAATATTCCAGGTAATGATTGGTTTTATAAATTTCTTACAAGGAACAGACGATTGTCGGAGAGTTTGGCCCAAAACATTAAACGAGTTAGAACGAGGGATCTGAAGCTAAACCCGAGCCCGAACCGAAAAAACTTAAAAAAACGAATCAATATTTGCGATATGCATCTTAAGCGCAATAAAAACTATCCTTTCTTGAACAGAATCATCACTGGTGATGATAAATGGGTCACCTACAGTAACATTATTCGAAAACGATCATGGTCTAAGTCCAAGCACGAAGAACGAGCAACAACCACTTTGAAATCTGAATTGCATCAAAAAAAGATCATGGTGTCGATTTGGTGGGATTATAAAGGTGTTTTTTATTTTGAGCTGCTTCCAAGGAACCAGACAATCAATTCAGATGTTTACTGTCAACAACTGGTGATTCTGGATGAAGCAATCAAACAAAAGCGGTTAGAATTGGCAAATCGTAAAGGAATTGTGTTCCACCATGATAATGCTAGGCCTCACATATCTTTGGTAACTCGTGGGAAATTATTGGAACTTGGCTGGGAAGTGATGTCGCATCCCTAATACAGCCCTGACCTGGCACTACCATTTATTTTGAAGTTTGCAGAACTCTTTCAATAGTAAAAATTTTACAAACGAAGATGACCTTAAATCGCACTTGGATCAGATTTTTTCTGATAAGGACCAGAAGTTCTATGAGCGGGGTATCATGAAGCTGCAAGAAAACTGGCAAAAGATCATTGAACAATATGGAAAATATATAATTGATTAAAGTCTATTCGTTGTATTAAAAAAAATGTTTTTTTTTTCATATCACAAAACCGAAATTCTTTCTTGCCAACCCTATATATTATATACCAAATGTTTTAAAAAAATATCGCAATTTATTTCTATTATATAAATTAAATAATTTTGTATTAATAACTTCCCCAGTGGGCCCAATGTAAAGAAATCGCGATGCGAGTTAACGTAATAATAACAATAATATGATTTAAGGTTATAATATTTTATTAAATCCGAACCTGAGGTGGAAGTCTGTATCGCTATACGATAGTTTTCGTACAACGAAAAAACCGTTTGTTGACTAAGTTGCTTGGTAACAGATTTTCTATATCTCTTCCTTGTGCACGTTTTGTATTTATTGAAAAGAGATATTCAACAATACGATATTTTCGTTGTACGAAAACAATGGTATAGCTTACAGACTTCTACCTCAGAACCGGAAAAAATTAAGGTTCTTGAACCTATAAAAATAAATTGTAATTGAACCTGAAACTGAACCTAAATTAAAATCTAAACCTGAAACCAAACCCAAACCTAAATAAATTTAGCTTCAGGTCCCTGGCTAACCTCTATAAAAAGATCCACCATTTTAGATTGTTCTCAAATTTAACTGAGGAGGGGTTCCGGCGACGTATATTGTTAACTATGAGGAGACAAACATAAGTGTCGATCCAAATCATATTAAGATGTTGTGCAGAAAAGGTTCCAAAGGAGCAAAGCGGATGGTTTAACGGATCAACGTTTGAAGATTGGTTTGAGAATCAAATGAAAATGTCGACGTGGCGCCACCTGGTCGAAGTCATTTATTGAGTTATTAAAAGGTAAAAGATTTATAGAATAATACCAGAGTTTTAAAAAAACGAGGAAAGAAAATTAATATGCCATGTGCCCCTCGGAAAAGCACTCCAAGGTTGTAAGAGAAATCTTTATTCTTCCGATTCAGATGAAACTACATACGAAGATTGACTATAATGTTTACAGACAGACAACGCAATGTTAAATTCACGTAAGCGAAATGGATGCAAAAATCCGAGCGAGTTGGATGCGGAGCCTGAAAATTGCGTGCGCGTTAAAATATCCACGCAGAGATGTCGCTAAATAAAAATAAACTTAAACTTTTTTGTTAATTTAATACAAGAAACTATTTAAATTTATGTTTTAAATTATTTAAAATTATAAAAGTTATATTAAAATTTAAATAAATAAATAAAAAAAAGATGGCGGGCGTAACGCACGATGTAGCGCCGGTCCCGCAAAAAGTCAATTATAAGTGTTGTAAAAATAAGCAATGTTCGAATATGGTAAGTGTAAATTGTGGTGGGATGTACCACCTCTGTTGTGCCGAGCGAATTAAGGGTCAAATCATAGATAATACAAGAATAATCTGCTGTGAAAGCAAAACAATAGAAGAAGAAAAGGTAGCAACAGGTGACAATAGCTGCATCACACACCTTCTTATGAAATTGCCTGAAAGCAAAGATCAAGTAATAATTAGAAATGAGGAGTTACTGCGTGATAAGTACTACATAATCCATCAACTAGAAGATAAAATTAAACAACTGGAAAATAACCTATTGGTTTTAACAAAAACAAAACAAGCTGAAGTTAGCAACGCAAAACAAAATGGGAAAGCAAGTAAGAAAGTTTCCCCGTTAACTACTCAAGATGATAATGGCAGTAAAGTTGTGTGCAGAGGGCTTCCACCACTCAATAATGAAGATATAATCATAGATAACCAACAAAATAATATAGGCAACCGACTGCACGACAACGTGGATAATAGGCTGCCTAAAGATACGAACCCAGATAACGAAGTAGATCCAAATAGAGAACCCAATCATGATGAGGATGTTGATGATTACACTAAAGTAGAATACAAACGCAAGAAGAGGGAGAATACTAAACCAAACAGAAGCACACCATGGGAAAAAAATGAGAGGAAAAATAAAAAACTCTCAAACGGTACAATTTATGGCACTGCCAAGGAGACAACGATTACAGGAGTACCAAGAATAAAGGAGTACTACATATGTATATGACATGGATAAAGATGTCTTGAGGGAATATCTTGGTAGGGAAAATATTAATAATTTAAAACGTGAAGAAAGGTAAAGTCTTAGATAAACCAAACGTTGTTTAAGTTGTTACAAATTTATTAAACCATATACTCAATTAGACTAATACATTTCGCAACCATATGTTGCATCATCAGAGACAATTCAGGTAAATTTAAAAATTCGAACTAGAGTTACAGCATTATAACATTTCGGAGAAGACACTTCCCCATACAAAATTCAACCACTAAATTCCTAAAAGGTCTTCCGCTACAGGAACGATGAAATTTACAATCCAAAATATGTTGAGCGCTCGAATAACTTAAGCTTTAATTTTTAATCTATTGAAATTTGTTTTATATCGATTCTAAGTTATGTTAAGCTTAGCTAAGTTTACTGAAGGTGTTCCTAGACAAGCTCATTAGTGGAATATTCGTCATTATCAACTTATAAAATTAAAAACTCGTTAGAATCAGTATCATTAGTTAGAGAATTGATAGTCCCAGAGGGTTACGTACTAACATCATTCGATGTTAAATCACTATTTACTAACATCCCGAAACAATTAGTCTTAGAAATAATCAGATCTGAATGGCCAACAATTTCAGCATACACAAACATCAGCAAACATAATTTTTTGAGTATCATTAATTTTATTTTCAACTCAAGCTATTTCAGCTATGATAACAACTTTTACGAACAGTTGGACGGTTCCGCTATGGGAAACCCTTCTTCGCTAATCTTAGCGGAACTTGTCATGAATCATATAATAAATAATGCCTTAATATTAATTGATTATGATATTTTACTAACGAAAATATATCTAGATGACATGTTACTTATTTTAAAAAAAGAAAAAGTCCAACAAACCTTGCAAATATTTAATAGTATTAATCAAAAAATACAGTTTACTATGGAAAATGAAAATGAAAACCAGAGCCTGCCCTTTCTGGACTTATTATTAATTAGAACACCGGATAATAAAATAGATGTGAATTGGTACCGAAAAGCAATGTGTTCTAATAGGTGCTTGAATTTTAAATCATTCCACCCCTTTAATCAAAAATTAGGTATTATCAAACAATTCAAACACAAAATCATATCCTTAAGTGACAAAAAATTCCATACTGAAAATTTTAAAATTGCCTCTCATATATTATTAAAAAACATGTATCCAATTAACCTAATAAATAGGATTTTCTACAGCACACAACAGCCAACATCCTTTATAAACATTGACATACAAACAAACAAAATTAGAACGTACAATAGATTCATTAATGTACCGAGAATAACTAACAAATTGAAAAAGCTTTTTAAAGACACCAATATTGAATTAGCTCCTTACACTGCATTTAACATAGGTAAAATATACACAAAACTTAAAGATAAAACTAATGATAATTTAACATCTAATACAATATACAAAATTCCATGTACAAATTGTGAATGTTGTTATATTGGCCAATCAAAACAATATCTGAAAAACAGAATTCAACAGCACAAATATAGTTGCAATGCTAAAAATCCACAACCCTCTGGTACTACTGCTTTAGCTGAACATCATAATAAAACGGGCCACAACTTCGCATTTGACGAAGTCAAAATATTAGACATCGAAAGTCACTATCATAAACGACTGATTAGCGAAATGTTATTTATAAGAATGAATAAATGTGTAAACTTTCGAATAGACACAGAAAAATTAAGCAACATATACTGCAATTTAATTGATAATGTAAAATAAATAATAATTTGTTACGTAATCATATATTGTGATAATTAAATGTACATGACGTGGTGTTGTGTGCGTGGGGAGGGGTTAGAGCATTTGGATAAACCTATTTGCTCTGACCCCTCCCCGCACGCACTGTTCACGTCATCAATAAATATTTAAAATATTTTTTAAAATTCGTTTATTGTTATTTAATGTGTAATGGATTGATTGTGTAAATGTATCATACTGTATAACTAAAACACCCTATATTATGTTTCTACGGTCGAGAATGTTAACCTTGACGATTGATCAGAAGTCTCTAGCATCATTATTCTGTGGTTTATAACCTCATACTCCTCATGCTGAAATTATTGATGAAAACTATAATCAATATTAATCTTAATCCATCTAGATTAATTAAAAGTTATATGAGTATATTTATAGTTCATAGTAACTATCGAATGCTATTGATTGTAAAACATATAAAGTTGACGCAGTACTTTAATTTAATACAAAGGTATGAATGAGAATAATTTTCTATTGTTTTATGTAATTAACTTGTTCGTCTAAGTATTTGATTAAAAAATGTGTAATCAATACATTTGTCTTGTAGCTCTGAAGAAGCCAGCGTAAGCGTGGCGAAACGTTAGCCCATGTATTAAGAAATATAGTACAAGTTTGGATCCGAAAAGCCGACTATTTTTTTTTCCAATTAAGCTTTAATTTTTAATCTATTGAAATTTGTTTTATATCGATTCTAAGGCCAAAAAAATAATTCAATTAAATTATAGCCGACCTCGCGTGGTGTTGATTACGCTTTTTCCCACAAGAACAAATTAGACCAAATTCAATTCAAATGGTGATAATCCTACTTGTTCATGTTAGTTGAGGTTTCCAAAGTACCTGGTATACTGATTTACACCTCATTATGTTATGTTTTGCTTGTGACGAACACGAGCATGTGGTCTGTAAAATAACGTGTAGCAACTTGGAAAATCACCAATTTTAACTAAAATTACAAATTTAAGTTTTAACAAATTTCGTTTTTAAATTTTGACATTATGTTGGTCTTGTCAGCTAGACAATACCTTGATATTGACTGAGAAATATCATCATCATAAGTTTCATGAACTAACCGTTCCTACTTATAGATGATTTCTCAAAGAAAATTGCACCTGAAAATTTTTTTTACGTTTTGGCCTTAGAATCGATATAAAACAAATTTCAATAGATTAAAAATTAAAGCTTAAGTTATTCGAGCGCTCAACATATTTTGGATTGTAAATTTCATCGTTCCTGTACCGGAAGACCTTTTAGGAATTTAGTGGTTGAATTTTGTATGGGGAAGTGTATTCTCCGTAATGTTATAATGCTGTAACTCTAGTTCAAATTTTTAAATTTACCTGAATTGTCTCTGATGATGCAACATATGGTTGCGAAATGCATAAGACTAATTGAGTATATGGTTTAGTAAATTTGTAACAACTTAAACAACGTTTGGTTTATCTAAGACTTTACCTTTCTTCACGTTTTAAATTATGGACAACCAAACTTTAGGAGATTTCTACTCTTCAAAATATTAATATCTTGCAGTGCGAGAAAATGGTTTCAAAATACCCAGATCTGTACAGCTCTTTCAAAATTTCGGTCTATGAAATGGATGCAGGAAAAGTTACAAATCCCGAAGTCTGGCCAAATGTTGATCAAGTTAGTTCTTTTTTCCGCATGCTGGCGAAGATAAAGGACCGGGGGAAGAAGACTCAAGTAACAGGATTAATTAATGTATTCCATTATAATATACAAGGACTTGCAAGTAAATTAAATAGGTTAGAATTATTACTAGGATTAGTTAACCCAGATATCGTATGCCTATCTGAGCACTGGCTACAGGTAGATGAATGGAAAAGCATTAACATAGATACGTGGGTCAATACATTTTCTCGTTCCGATTATTTAAGGGGTGGGGTATGTATTCTTGCAAAAAATAAGGTTAAATGTAAACATATAAAAAATAATTACGGTATTGAGAAACATTTTGAAGTTGAAATTGTTAAATTAAGCAACTTGACTAACAAACTAAAAAAACTTATATAATTGCTGTCTATAGAACTCCGGACAGTGACTTAAAAATATTTCTGGATAGTATGTACTCCCTACTTAATGACCTACATAAAAATTTGAATCACGTTACTGTTTGTGGTGATATCAATGTAAACATGAATTTAAATTCGAGTCAAGCGGATCAAGTGATCGATATTTTCTTACAATTTAACATAAAATGTCATTATACCGAGCCAACTAGAATTACGCAGCACAGCTGTACTTGTATTGATGTATTCTTCTCTAATCTAACATGTGAAGCAGTTAGAATTGAGGAAGGTCACTTATCAGATCATACTTATCAATTATGTAAATTCCTTCTTAATAAGGAAACAGATAAAACAGCTGAATGTAGGCGAAAGTTTACCACAGCAAACATACTGAAATTCAGAAATGAGCTGCAGGTACATAGTAACTCGGGCCGCTGATCGGTAGGGATCCAAATGAAAACTTCTGTGCATTTCACAAAAATGTATTATTACAATATGAAAAATCATTTCCTGTCAAACAGGTTATATATAATAGGAATAAAAGTAAGTGGTATACAAATGAACTAGCACAACTGCATCAAATGGTTTGTGAAATGCATACGATTTCTAAGGCAACTAACAGTAATTTTCTTAAATATAGATATAGACTATCAAACATTTATAAAGTGAAGGTAAATGATGCTAAAATAAATTTTAATAATCAAAGAATTTATAATTCACACAATATGTATATCCAAGGAGAGTTGGAATAAATGAAGCGTACAATAAGAACAAGAATACTAATATCACAGAACTTATGACACCAGAAGGTCTTTCAAATGACCCACACAAAAAAGCAAACTTTCAATAATTTCTTTATGGATTTTCAATGTCGTCAACCAAATATTAACAATATAAAATTCAAGGATTTTACAAAAAATACGCTTTATTTATTCTCTACTACTACTCCGGATGAGATATAAAGTCAGTCTTATTAAAAACGACCAATAAACCATCGTCAGGAATTGTTTTAACATATAACTAACAATTTCAATCTCTACATTTAATATTTTTCATTGATAATGGTTAAGGATTTTTTCAATTTTATTGTTAAATACATTATTTTGTGAAATCAAACGGTATGTGTGTGTCTAGTCTTTTTGTATGTGACTAGGTAATATATTATTATTATAGATGAATATGAACAGAAAATTAAAAATTTAGTTAATGATAAAAACAATTAGGAGAAAATTAACAATGATCCAACAAACCAAATTAAATTATTGACAAATAAATTAATAAATGAATTAAAAGATAATAACAATGTTAATGAATATGAAAAAAATAAACTGCAAATAAATAATCCATTACCTCCTAGGATATATGGTTTACCTAATATCCATAAACCTGAAATTCCATTACGACCAATAGTTTCTATGTTAGAGTCACCTAATTATAATTTACAAAAATTTATAGTAAACATTCTTAATAATTCAAATATAATATTAAAAATAGCTACGAATTAAAAGATAAACTTAAATCTATTTATTTAGATAAAGATGAAATTTTAGTATCACTTGATGTTAGGTCCTTATTTACCAATGTACCAAAAAAAATATTATTGGATTTATTAATAAAACACTGGGATGAAATTAAAACAAACAACTATAAAAAAAAAGAATTGTTTTTAAGAATAGTAAACAGCTTCTTTTATAACAGTTATTTTCTTTTTGAAAATGAATATTTTAAGCAAATATTTGGTTGTCCAATGGGAGCACCAGCCAGTCCAATTTTTGCAAATATTGTAATGAATCATATTATTTCAGAAGCCATACAAAAGTTGAAATGTAAAATCTAATTATTTTATATTTATGTAGATGATTGTTTAGTCGTAATTCCAAAAAATGAAGCACATAATTTATTAGATATTTTTAATTCAATTAATGAAAATATTCAATTTACAATGGAAATAGAAAATAATAACACTTTACCATTTTTAGAATTAAATCTTATCAGATGCAACAATAAAATAATTACAAATATTTATAAAAAATCAACAGACTCCAACCGAATATTAAATTATTATTCTCATCATCCCATGAATCAAAAAATAAATATTGTCAAACAAGAATATAAGAAGGTTTTAACACTTTGTGATAGCATATTTCATAAAGAAAATACTAAATTACTTGTTACTAAATTAAAAGAAAATAATTATCCAATTAAATTAATAAATACTATAATTTTTAATTCTAAGTTAGCTGTAACACAAAATCTTGAAACTAAAAAAGAGTTTATTTATCACAAAATTCCATATATACAAGGTCTTTAGAAACAAATAAAAAAAGTTTTACAAGATGATAATTTAAGAATTTCATTTTATAACATCAAAACAAATTTTCGATTATTTTCACAACTTAAAACAAAATTACCAGTAGATCTAAAAACTAACGTTATATATCAAATTAATTGTAAAAATTGTGAAGGATTGTATATAGGTCAAACGAAACAAAATCTTAAAAAAAGAATTTATAATCATAAAAATGATTGTACTGATAAAAATGAAAATAAAGCTGAAAAGACAGCTCTAAGTAAACATCATTTTTATCATAATCATGAATTTGATTTTGAAAAAATTAAAATCCTTGATCAAGAAAAGATTTTACAAAAAAGATTAATTAAAGAGATGACTTATACAGGGTGGCCCAACTAAGAGTTCCCACCCAGGTTATTTCGAAAACAAATATTTTTTTAATAAAACCCTGTAACAGGTCAATTTGTATTTGGCGGAGGACCAATTTTTATGGTAACGCAAGGGACAACCCGTCACCCAGTTATGCAGGGAAACTACCCCATCAGAAATCTTAAATGGCAATAGGGGTCAAGTGATACATCATTGCAAAGCTCCTACTATTCTCTATACAGGTGTCATATTTTTTTTTTAATTTGATGGAATATTTCAGAAGTTGTAGCATTTTTACGTTAGACATCTAAAACGTGTTTTTAACAGGTAACATGGGTTTAAAAGGCCTTTAAGCTTGATTTTATTAAAAGTTCCAATAAAAATAAATACAACCATACATTGGTCCCCCACAAAATAACAATTGATCAGTTTCAGGCTATTTTTCAAAAATTACTTGTTTTCATAATAACCTGGGTGGGAACTAAAAGTATTTTGTAAAAGGACTTTGAAACCGGTCAATCCTTATTAAATGGCGAATCAAATTATGATTGTAATTATTTTTAACAAAATCAAGCTTTAAAACCCTTTTTAGCCCATGTCACCTGTTAAAAACACGTTTTACATGTGTAACGTGAAAATGCTATAACTTCTCAAATATTCCATCAAATAAAAAAAATATGACAGTTGTATAGAGAATAGTAGGAGCTTTACAATGATGTATCACACGACCCCTATTGCCATTTAAGATTTCTGAAGGGGTAGTTTCCCTGCATAACTGGGTGACGGGTTGTCCCTTGCGTTACCATAAAAATTAATCCCCCGCCAAATATAAATTGACCGGTTTCGGTTTTTTTTTTAAATTATTAGTTTTCGAAATAACCTGGGTGGGAACTCTTAGTTGGGCCACCCTGTATACAATTAAATGATAAAGCTATTAACAACAAATCAGATATAGCTGATTTAGGTAAAATTTATTTTCATATTTTTAAATTATAAAAAAAATCTAGACAACTAATCAAATTTTTAAATAAAACAAGTTATACAACCAATGGTTCATATACGTCTATATAGATGAAAAAATATTTTATTGAAGAGTTTTGCATTCTTTGGAACATTGATATTTACATTTTTTAATTATTATATATATATACTTAACATCTTTTATACAGTACCTAATATAAATACATTTAAACAGGTAATTTATTATAATTAAAATTATGTGTAAATATTTTTATTTTTGATAATTTCATTTTAGCCTTGATAAAGGAAATAAACATTTCCGAAACGTTGGCGTATTAAAAAAGTATTTGTAAATAAATAAAGTCTGAAAAAGCTACTATTTTCATTTTTATATCAACAGTAACAGACACGAATCATTAAATAATTAATATAAATAATAAAATTATAATAATTTCCAAACGAAAATCTTTTCCATAGGTACGGTGATCCATATTAAGAAGCAATGTATATTCAAGCCTTAAATACCGCACGTAATTAAGGCTTGAATATACATTGCTTCTTAAAATTATAATAAGCTGATTGATGGGTTGCATAATCTCGTTTTATCTGTTTAGTTTTTATGGTTGGTCATATTGAGAAGAAAACGTTTTAAAACAAAATACGAACAATATATTATTACCAATTGTTAGTTTCTTGTCTCTTGTTAACCGTTAACCACTATTTTGGTAGGCTGACATCCCAACATCCAAATATGAATATGGCCTACAAGGTATTTATTCCTATAAATTCAAATAAATTATTCATCTTTATCAAAGTTCCTTCTGAACGAAAACCGAGAGTGCTTTTCTTCCAAAACAGCTGCCAGAGCTCTGTCGTATCCTCAGTACACTTAGAACAAAATCTGTCCAGTCGCTCTGTAAAAAAATTTAGTGACTGTTTACACCTGACCTTCTTTTCTCTGGACATAAATCTCTTCCAAAAAAGTAGTTATAGAATAAACATGACCACCCAAGCCAGAATGCCAGCTGCTGTTACGGTTTATTTACTATTGGAAGAAGAATATGAAGTGTTTGCTTCGAGTAATGTTATTAATTTCTTCTTTTGACTAAGGTGCAAAAATTGAAAAATGTATCTTTCCATTCTTCCTTTTTTTATTTTCTCCCTCAATAAGACTGGTCTCATTTGTCATTTCCATTAATATATAATTACACAACAGCACACAAACTCTGCGCCTACAGTAAGGCAAACAACCGACAGAGAAATAATAAAGGATCCTGTTGTTTACATGCTAAATAAAAATCTCCGTTGCCAGAGTTTGGCAGATTGCTTTTCCTCACTTTGGCAACCATTTGTCATGGGTTTACACGTCTCTGACAATCTCTGGCAAAAAAACTCTGGCGTTTCCCAAGCCCTTTACAGTTTATATTTGATATGTTTTTACAGTAAATCGTAACTGAAAACTCGAGGTTCTGTGTTATGTTATAAACGTTGATTTGTGATATTTGTGATCCTTTGAGCATACATACTACCCACAACAACACTAGAAAATTTCTCGACATTTTTCGAATCTTTATTAGATACTCTATTGATAATCACTCAAACATTATATTACTTGGAGACATAAATGTACTCCAATATTATTCTTATATTCAATTTCAGACAGAATGCGCCCTCTCAAGATGTTCCGTAAATTTTTCTAACTTCTACAACTTAACCCAGTTCAAAGAGAATATTTCAAGAGAGGTTTACGGATATAATTTTTTAAGAGATCACATGGGCTTAGCAACACTGGAAAGGCGAAGAGAAATGTATATGATTTACTAATCTATAAATAAGTAAATTCTAATATTGCTGACATATTTAAACAAAATAATAAAACATACAGATATACAGAGTGGTCGAGATAAAGTGAACAGTGGATATATCTCCAAAAGTAAGACTTTTAGAAAAAAACGTTTCAAATAAACTTTATTTGGTTTTAATGGGGTTACAGAATGAGAACAGTTATTTTTCAGCTGGAGGACTTCTTCTTATTTCCATTTGAAAAAACTAAGTTAATGTTAGAATGACCATGAAGAAGTCCTCCAGGTGAAAACTAACTGTTCTCATTCTGTTGCCCCTTTTATACCAAATAATTTTTATTTGAAACGTTTTTTTCTAAAACTCTTACTTGTGGAGATATTTCGACTATTCACACAAAATTTCTGCATAACGATACGGAACACCTTGTATACAGGGTGAGTCAGACCACCCGTAACAGCCTTTTATCTCGAAAACCGTTTGTCGTACATAGATAAAATAAAAATTTTAATTACCAAAGTGAACCCAAAGAATCCATTGGTGCACTTATTATTTTCCGGAACAAACCGGAAGTGCAAGGAATCGGAGCTAACTTTGATTTTTTAAATGGCAACATAGGTCGAGTATGGTATCGCTTGAAAGGTCTTTTAAAAAGAAACAACTTTTATTAAAATATTTTTTTAATAACTTGCATAATTAACAAATTAAACGAAAAACATAAGCAAACAAGTGACAAATGGTTTCTTAAATTATGGAAAAATTAAAACACTACCATCATCCTTAATATGGGTAAGTGTAGAGGCAATTATGAATTTTAAATGGAAACTTGTAACTTTTGCAGTTTTCGTTTCGCTTGTTAAAAATAATCAACTTTTTTAGGTTATGTATTTTCCTTAATTCAAAAAATAAAAAAAGGTGATTATTTTTAACGAATAAAGCGATAATAACTGCAAAAAAGAGTATCTATTTAAAAAAATCTCTCTTGCCCATTTGCCGATGATGGTAACTATTTAATTTTTTCCTTTAAGAGACCAATGGTCACTTGTTTGCATATTTTTCTACGTTTAATTTGTTAATTATGCAAGATATTACATAACTATTTTAATAAAAGTTGATTCTTTTTAAAAGACCTTTCCAACGATACCATACTCGACCTATGTTGTCATTTGAAATTTCAAAGTAACTTCCGATTCCGGGCACTTCCGGATTGTTCCTGAAAATAATAAGTGCACCAAGGAATCCATACTTTAAAATTTCAAATGGCAACACAGGTCGAGTATGATATTCATGGCTGACGAGACCGCTGTCGCGCCGGCAAGATATGGTGACGCTCAGGAGGAAGTGATTCCAAAAATACCGGAGAACAAATCTGGTGATAAGGATTCCGCTCCTAGAAGTGATGAAGTAAAGAAAAATATTCGAAATTCTTTGATATTATAGGGCAAATAGACATAGTTTTAAAACATGAAACTTCCCTTAAGTATAGCACGAGCGTGTATCCTTATTCAAGCATACCGGCAGGCGAATTCGTGCTATCATCAGTGTCTGAATACCCTGTTTTATTTGATGTTTTCGCCGTAGGAGATAAGAAAGCGCCTGGGATCAGGGGCCCCGACCCGGAGGAACTTGGATATCCCACCTCCTTCATACAGAATATTAATGCTATGATGCATAACTTTATACAATGAATCATTGGTACGATTAATTTAAGGGATAGATCGCCTACGCTCGTTGAGTTGAACGTGTGTGGCGATCCGGAAATATTTAGGTGTCATTTGCGTTACTGCAATATAGTGACAAACGAATGCCTGTTAAACGCAATGCTATGGAGATTCATCGATTTTTGTTGTGGGAATGAAACAGCGAGTATCGCGCTTCCAAAACCTAGCGCCACTATGCATTATAATCCCATAGGCACTTTCCAAGACTGTTCTTACGTATATAGGAATCTTCCAATGTACGTACGGCTCGCTTTTGATATGACGATCAAAGCTATAGCTCCCGAGGTTCCAATTGATCCATAAAGCAGTCGCAGAGCAATGCTACACGATCAGGATTTTTATCGGACGTCATTGCGACGCAGTATAACGCCAGTATGTCCGAGGATTTCGCTATAATACTTTCGACCTTTCTCACTACTGGATACGTCCAGACAGACATATATTGGAGCGATGCGCCAAGCGAAGCCACTGAATTCGTAGGTTTCACAGCGCTAATAGCAAAAGCGTTATTTATGCGTAGTAACAGCACACTGGATACGATAACTGATGAATATACTCGTAGAGTAGAAGAGCGGATCGTAGCCCTGGGACTTAAAATCCAACTTTTCGAACGTGCGCTGGCTCACCCGCCTGGAGCGTATCCTCTGGATAACGTAACCGCACGTAGCGATAGATTGACGCCTTAAACTCTGCAGGCATTACGAACCGATCTTACCGGTAGAGGTTGGATGAATAGTAATAGACAAATTCGTGTTGATGATGGATTCGTCAGCCCTTATAATACACAGATGGAAAGCCGTCCTGTATACGCCATGGACTGCTCAGACTTTAATCAATTTTCTGAACAAGAAATTATAGCAGGTTGGGAAATACAAAAAAAAAACAATTTGCGGCGGCTCTTTATTAGCCTTGTCCAAGGGTGCCGGCAAGGCAGTGGAATTTGCCGTTGAAAAAGAAAATACGTTGTCATTATAGGAGTTATTATTGAGAATGGCAACTAACATCCGACTTTATTTTCACTCAGTTGATTGCGTATTTATCCGAATTACATTCATGACTGACGAGACCGCTGTCGCGCCGGCAAAAGATGGTGTCGCTTAGGAGGAAGTTATTCCAAAAATACCGGAGAATAACTCTGGATAGAGGTGATGAAGTAAAGAAAGATATTCCAAATTCTTCGATATTATAGGGCAAATTGAGATAGTTTTAAGACATGAAACTTTCCTTAAGTATAGCACGAGCGTGTATCCGTATTCAAGCATACCGGCAGGCGAATTCGTGATATAATCAGTGTCTGAATACCCTGTTTTGTTTGATGTTTTCGCCGTAGGAGATGAGAAAGCGTCTTGGATAATGACAAGATTTCCAAATATTAAAGACCTTTCTACTTTTGCTGTTTTATAGCTGGTATGTGGGATCATTTGACGGGTCGGCTACGGCAAGCGTGTTCAATACTGACGATCGCCTCTTCTGGAATGTGGTATACTAGGGGCCCCGACCAGGAGAAACTTGGATATCCCATCTCCTTGACACAGAATATTAATGCTATGATGCATACATTTATACAAGGAATCATTGGTACGATTAATTTAAGGGATAGATCGCCGAAGTTCGTTGAATTGAACGTGTGTGGCGATCCGGAAATATTTAAGAGTCATGCATATTAACACCCCAAACAGGGAGATCACATTTATTGCCAACGAGAACTATGGGGACTTTTCCTGAACCCTTCGCTCTTTTAATTTGTTCCTATAAATTTCAATATCTTCAAAACTATTATTAGAATTAACGTCAAATACTAAAAGAAATCCTTCCTCTGTCCGCATGTATTTGTCATGCATTGCACTGTACTCCTCTTGTCCTGCTGTGTCAAGAATGGCAATAAACAAGTCTCTCCATCTATAACTTGTTTTCTGTATGAATCCTTAATAGTTGGATCATATTCATCGATAAAATGATGCTGTATTAACTGTATGGTAAGTGCCGAAAACTAACCTAACCTTTCGAATTTTTGTCACTAACGTATAAAAAGCATCATCTGCACCCATTCTTGTATTCGCCGATATCTGAATAAAAGGAACACCATATTGTTTTGCGATTTCACGAGCTTCATGCATATTAACAACCCAAAAAGGGAGATCACATTTATTGCTAACGAGAACTATGGGCACTATTTCTGAATCCTTCGCTCTTTTAATTTGTTCTCTATACAATTCAACTATTATTAGAATTAACGTCAAATACTAAAAGAAATCCTTCCCCTGTCCTCATGTATTTGTCACGCGTTGCACTGTACTCCACTTGTCCTGCTGTGTCAAGAATATCCAATAAACAAGTCTCTCCATCTATAATAACTTGCTTTCTGTATGAATCCTCAATAGTTTCATCGACTACCTAACCTAACCTTTCAAATTTCTGTTACTAACGTATAAGAAGCATCATCTTCACCCATTCTTGTCTTCGCCGATATCTGAATAAAAGGAACGCCATATTGATTTGCTACTTCACGAGCTTCAAGCATAATAACACCCCAAACAGGGAGATCTCATTTATTACCACCGAGAACCACGAGGACTTCTTCCATATTTTTAACTCTTTCAATTTGTACTCTGTGCATAGCAATGTCTTCGAAACTATTATCCGAAATACTAGAAGAATCCCTTCGCATATTCTCATGTTTTGATCACGCATTGTGCTGTACTATTTTAGCCCGGCCGAAAGAAACAACATGTGCACCAAAGAAGGCTATAAAGTTGACAAGCATAAGAAGAAAATACCTTCAAAAAAACGCCATCTGAATATTCTACTACGGATTCTGATGAGGAAACGTCAGATGATATCAGCTATCAGAAGATGACCCTCTCCTTGGCAACAACCCACGACGTTCAGCACCCTCTCAAAATTATGGTGGTGGGAATTCTCATCTCATTAGTCCTCCACAAGCTCAAAAAGATAACAAGAATTATCATCCTACACATCTCGTAAAATCTCTAACACCTGAACCTAAAGTGGATACTGTAAGGGGTATCACTAAATACCACAAAGGTGATTATGTCTAGTTGAATGTTATGGAAAAGAATATTGCGTGTCGACCATGGTGAAACAAGGAAAAAATTGGAGGTGGCCCTATAAAGATACGTTTTGGTACGACGGCACAAAAATAATACGAAGACTGCAGCCACCAGTTTAAGTCATAATTTTATAAATACAATTGTAGATGTATTAGGTTGGTGCAAAAATAATGCATGATTTTAAAATTCAACTTATTTTATAAGGATCTGTCATATAGACTTTAATCCTAGTAGGCTGTGTTATATATCATTTGAAAGCTTATTTTAAGCACTTCTTTCGCAAATCAATTGATTTGAGAAAAAACAATTTTTAATCTATTAGTTGACTCCCAGAAGCTAAGATGTCAAATCAAGATTTTCGCCAAATTTACTTTTACGAGTTTAAACTCGGTCGCAATGCTGCACAAACCGCAAGAAATATTGTCACGAAGCTGATTTTTTGATGTTAGTTTTTTCAAAATTAAATTCATTTAATATATTTTAATAATTATTTTAGAAATTGTCTTGTAAATTAAAGGCGCCGTTATTGGATTCCTTTTCCGGTCATATTTTACATTATCGCGTCGGGGTTAATTTTGGTCAAGTAATCAGCAAGCTCATCACTAACTCACACGTGTAAACCTCATTGAACTTCGTTTTTTGCAATAAGCAAAAATCGATACAGTAGCTCAAAGTATTTGTCGATCTCAAAGGCAGCAATTTTACATTCCAGACTTTGTATGAGACACTGTATCGATTTTTCGCTGATTTTAACAAATCACGCAGGAATTGTTGCGATGATAAAAAAACGGGGAGAACTGTCGGGTCAGTGAGGCGGTAAAGTGGTACAAGTGTGTGCCCTAGCGAGTGTCTCTGTTACCAAAATTTGGGGTACCTCTGCAGCCAAGCTACCATCTGAGTTACCAGATATGTTATCTTTAATGTAAGTTGCTTTATATGTTATTCTAATTTTTTTTGCATTTTTTCTGTATGCTATTTTTGTGTTGGTATTCGTTTGTTGAATTTTACCTGGGTAAAATAAATATCATATATCGCAATTATTAGTTTTATTACCGCCGCTCCCATGACAATATTAATGACGTGTGGGGCGAAGGAAGCATTAACGTTAGAATCATTCAGCGTTTGTTCAATAAATTTCAAAGAAGAGATTTCAACCTTCAAGACAAGGGTGGTCGCGGACGACCTTCTGTTGTTGATGATGATCAACTAAAGGCAATAGTCGAAGTTGATCCAACCAAAACAACTCGTGAAATTGCGAATGAACTCAACGTTGACCATTCGAGTATCGTTCGCCACTTGGATCAAATTGGGAAGGTAAAAAAACTCGATAAGTGGGTGCCGCACGAATTGAAAGAAAGTCAAAAAAACCGCCGCTATGAAATCTGTTCCGCGTTTATGTTGCGCAACAGAAACGACCCATTTCTCGATCGTATCGTGACATGTGATGAGAAGTGGATCCTATACGACAACAGGCGGCAAACTGGTCAATGGTTGAACAAAAATATGGTACCAAAACATTTCCCAAAGCCGAGTTTGCACCCAAGAAAGGTTATGGTGACAGTTTGGTGGTCTACTGCCGGCGTCATCAACTACAGCTTCCTCAATCCTGGCGAAACCATCACTTCAGAAAAGTATTATCAAGAAATTGACAAAATGCATCGGAAACTGGCCCGTCTTTGCCCATCATTGGTCAATAGAAAGGGTCCAATTCTCCTACACGATAACGCCCGGCCTCACGTTGCACAATTAATCTCCAAAAATTAAACGCGTTGGCCTACGAGACACTTCCTCACCCACCGTACTCACCAGACCTTTCACCAACTGACTACCACTTTTTTAAACACCTGGACAACTTCTTGGGCGGAAAATTTTTCGTAAATAAAGATGATATCGGAAACGCCTTCCGAGAGTTTGTCGCCTCCAGGAGCCCGGACTTTTATGCCACCGGAATTAATAAACGTGTATCTCGTTGGCAAAAGTGTATTGATTGTAATGGATCTTATTTTGATTAAATATATTTTGTTTGAAAAAAGTTAGTGTTTTAAATTTGAATTTTAAAATCATGCATTAATTTTGCACCAACCTAATATTTGTATTTGAAGATGTATGTAGATTGTAGTTCAAGGTATTTATAATATAACGTGATAATAATTTTACATATCATTCTAATCTAATAATCATCAGATATTTGTTGTTTTTTGGTAATGCGGCTGAAGTTTAAAGCTCTTGCCAACTGCTTTATTTCCTAAACAAACATCACATTAACTGATAGCCGCAAGGCTAGGACCGATGCAGTGCCTGCTACGCTTTAAAGTGCTCCGAGATCAAATCATTATCTTTTAATATTTTATTTATGCTCGTTTGTTTTATTTTTCCCAATCCTTTGTTATAATTTTGTTTTCTGTCCGTGGTCTTCTTTGTGTGTGAAATATAAAAGTCACCGCTACTGACCCGGCTGGTGTAAAGCGTGTGTCCTTGTTTTTATCCGTTTGATAATTTCCTAATAAAATGAGTACGACTAATAGTAATAGTAATAATAAGTTGCGCTAAAAAATATAGAAGCGGGAGATTTATTAATGAGGAGGAGTATATCTGCTGCACCAAAGGTAACAATAATGATTCCAAAACATCTGTACAAACTCCACCTGCTACTAGCAACCTCGTAAAATTTAATTTCTCTGGTGCTAGCAACAACGTACCATTCACGGAAATAAACAATACTCTGAAGGAATTGCAATCTGCAGTTTCATCTTTGGTCGGGGAAGTTGGGCAGCAAACAGAAGCCATTCGTGAGATGAAAGAAATTTTATCTATTGATAGTTTAAAGAAGATCATAAAATTTTAAAAAACGAAAATGATATGCTTAAGGCAGCGATTGCAAATTTGGAAGAAAAATTTAATAATTCTCATGTACAGACTACAAATGACACTATAATAAATATCCCAAATTCTGATATATTTAAAGAATTATTTGGTCGTAGAAGGAGTGAAAATAGTATCATCATGCATAATATTCCAGAACCTATAACTAATAATGTAGCATCAAACAAGGAGATATAAAATCAGTAAAGGACCTGTGGCGTGTTTTATTTCCTATTGGAATAGATATAGGTGGGACAAGGTGGCTGACCACTCAGTGGTTCTTGTCGGGGTTAAAGTTATTGATACGGCGCCACGTACTTAGCGCCTTCTGCCAGGTAAAGCACGATACCTAGTATGTTACAAAACTTGAGCGCATAAACACTCTCAATAAATTCACCAAACATCAGGTAGGTACCCAATATGAAAATTATAGTACATGTGTGCAAATACACCAAATTTACAGATACCACATTGGCACCTAAATATCGGTAAGTATTTGATAAAGTATAAGGGGTGAGATCTCACGTGCAAAATGACAATCTTAATATTAAAACTAAAACTAACAGGGTTTATGTACACCACTCCGTTGAGTGATCAGCAATAATTATTGGTGATTTGATGTCACCATTAAAAAGTTCAGATAGACTCGGCAATGAGCCTCCACAGAGCATTCGCTCCAAAAATAACACTATACACTATATACAAAATGAAATTTGCGAAGGTTTGATTACAAGCCTTGACTAAATAATGGTAGAGACTACCAACTTCGTTGGTGGAAATATACAAACATATAATGTTCAACGTATAAATGACTCCCGAAAAAAAAGAGCGTTAAAAATCGTAAGGTTCATTTGCTTACTACATTTCCGTTTCACGGCTGGATCCAGTAAATCACAATCTATCTGAAGAAAGGCAAAAATCCCTCGAGATAGGCCACCAATCATACACGACGACACCTTAACGCCAACACTCCAAAATGGATACCACAAAAAATGGCGGACAGCACATCAGGATTATACCGGGATGAACGGGATTCCTCCCAGGAACAGGATTCCACCGCTGGATCCAAAAAGCCTAATTTAAAATGAATTTGATCCCCAACTTACGAAAAAGCAAAACCTTAGGTGTTGTATGGCTTATTTGAAAAGGAACTTCCGTTGAAATTTTTACTTCGATCAAGGGTCGTATCAGGACGCCAGAACGGCACCAATTCAAGGCGAGCAAACGCTCAAACGGCATCAATCGTGCACCTTAAATTGAATCGCGTACCAAAAAAACTTTAAGAAAACGTGCTTCACTGCTACTTAGCAAAAAAACGTCCGCACTTCACCAGAGCTCAACGGAAAAGACCTTTCCACCTTCCAAATTCCCATGAGCAA
This sequence comes from Stenus bimaculatus, assembly GCA_963971135.1. Classification (NCBI taxonomy): domain Eukaryota; kingdom Metazoa; phylum Arthropoda; class Insecta; order Coleoptera; family Staphylinidae; genus Stenus; species Stenus bimaculatus. Next base: position 41,188,809 of record OZ020181.1, read on the forward strand.
ATTTCCCCGACCTGACAACGACCGAATTTCCTCGAACGAAGGAGAAAATAGAGACGTTCTTTTTCAAAATGAACAGCGACATTTAAGGGCATACCCGCCAAACACCATCCTGAAAATTCAGATGAAACCCAAGTACGGCCCTGACTACTGTCATTACGAGCGAAACTACTGTTTTTACCCACTACAAAACTCTGCATACTTCCGGTTATTTGACGAGCGGCAACACAGCAGACGTTACGCGGTGCTCCCTATCAGCTGACAGCCAACCTATAAATCACCTGTCATAACAAAAACCTCGTACTGAATGTTTCGCGTCAAATTAATCTTATCGCTTCTGGAATTAGCGTAGTGTCCAATAAACCGACGGATTAATCGCCAATAGGTACCCCATTACCAGGTAAGTCACTGTTCTACTCTCTTACTGGAAAATTGTACGAGCTCTCATATTTTAGCCCCCTTGCTCCACTGATAACTCCGTTGAGGGTAAACAACACCTTGGGTTTCTATTTCAAAACCACACACTCAATTCTTGATGAGCAAATTTGTAGGTGAGTACTTAATCGCTGAAATGTAGTGTTACTCCTCAATAATATAATTTCAGGGAAACATCGGACTTCAGGTGCTCTCGGGAACTAATTAATTCGTTGAATAATAAGAAATTGCTCTTGAATAAAATATGTTGAAGCTTAAGATTGTTTGTATTTACCAAAAATTCCAACGGTTCAAATTAAAATGCTACAGACCTCTTGATACCTATTCTTGGCGAATTTGAGGTGGTAAATATATACCGAATAGGCAAGGTTGGCAACTATAATAGCCAAATAAAGTTAACTCTCCCGTCACCCGAGATGGTTATTAAATCAATTCATAACAAGAACTTCATAAAAGATAAAGCAAATACTCAAAACGATCGCACCCCACTTCAAAGGCAAGAGATGAAAACCTTATTGGATCAGTTGCATACACGTTAGGCAAATGGAGAAGAAGGCCTTAAAATTCGTTATTTCAATAATCAGCCTAAAATTATAAAAACTAGTGATAAAAAAAACTTGTAGTGACCCAACAGAAACATTTTTTACATCCATCTATTTACTACCAAAACGTTCGCGGCCTAAATTCCAAAATTCTTGAATTTTTTAGTTACTTTTGATTTTCTTTTCTTTGGTGAAACCTGGTTAAATGATGTTTATAATAATGAATTATTAAGTAATTGTAATGTAGGGTGATAGGTTAAACAAGAAGGGAGGAGGAATCCTCATAGCAATAAGGAATAATTTGTCTGAAAAATTGGATATACAGGGTGTCCCATTTTAATTAATCCAGCTGAATATCTTGAAAACGAAGCGATTTTCTCAAAATTGTTTCAGATAAAAATTGTAGCGGCTCGAGGGGGACATTTAATAGTGCCATGGGTTTTTAACTGTTATGGGGTTATATAGGGGTTTTATGGAAAAACATTTTTTTTCTTCAAATGGGAACCCCCATTTTTTATTGTAGATTCGTAATCTATGGAAAATAATAAGATAGTTTTGAATGAAACTTTTTTCTAAAATTTTTATTTTTCGCTATATTCACCAAAATGAACACAAATTTTGGGATTTTCGATACAGTATTACTAGAAAACTAAAGCTTTATAAGAAAAATCGTAAGAGACAAAAAGTGCTTAAATTAAGGCAAGGATTAATAAAAAATATTGTTTTATTTTATTAAAAAAAAAAAAATAAAAAAAAAGTTTATTTTATTTTTATTATTTTTTAAGAAAAATATTAATTTTTTTTTACTTATAAAATTTAAAATAAAGTCAAAGGTTGGAAACAAAGGTGTCAAAACGGTTTTTCAATTTTATTTGCAATTTAATACGTTAAATAATATTTTTCAATTAAGGAAGAAGGCTTCTAAAAATAAAGGAATTTCATTTTCAGCCTACTTTGTGTTTCGCACATAATTGTTATATTGTGACAGATTAGTTTTTTGTAGAAGCTCATTCTCATTGAAGCCACTGTGATTATTTAAAATCAGTCTCTCATAAAATGGCTGATTATTCACCTAGAGAAATCGTAAATACTATAAAAGTTTTGGGCGAATGCCATGATAACTATCGGCACGCAGCAAGTCGTCATGCTGAGAGGTTTCCACAATTGCGTCATCCAAATCATATAAATATTAGAAGGCTCGTGAAAAGAGCGGAAAGCGGTTCTCTTAGAAGAAAACGTAGTAAAACTGGTCCTAAGATGCTCCCCTCATTGATAGCATTAGCTTCCGTAAATGAAGATCCACATACATCTACAAGAAAAATTCAGCGTCTTAATTTTTGCATATGGGCTACGAATCATGTGAGAAGAGATACCCTTTTTTTTAATCGCGTACTTTTTACTGATGAAGCAAAATTTGACAACATGAGTGGAGTAAATCTTCATAATGCTCATTATTGTTCTGAAAATAATCCACATTGGCAAAGAGATCATAGATTACAGTGCCGTTGGTCTATAAACGTTTGGGCTGGAATAGTGGATGAGTATCTTGTGGGACCATTTTTTATGAAGGAAATGTTAACCAACATGTTTATTTGAATATAATTCAAAACCAAATGCCTACTCTTTTAGAAGATGTACCTCTAGATTTAAGACAGCGAATGTGGTTTCAAGAGGACGGAGCTAGACCCCACACTGTCAGAATTGTTAAAATATTTTTACATAACCAATTCCCTAATATGTGGATTGGAATTGGTAGTGAAGTACACGAATGGCCAGCAAGATCTCCGGATCTTACAAAAATGGATTATTTTTTACGGGGTTATATAAAAGATAAGGTTCATGAACGACCAACTACAGCTAGAGAGGATATTATGATACGAATTACGGACGCTTTTCGAAGTATCACTCCTGAAATGTATCATTGGCTTTTCGCACACGAGTAAACATGTGTATTGAACAAAATGGAGGAACATTCGAACATCTTATTTAGACCAGCTCTCGTAATTTAAGAACAGATCCAAATATCTTTAAGTGTATTAATTAATTACCTTTGACTTTATTTTAAATATTATAAGTAAAAAAAAATATATTTTTCTTAAAAAATAATAAAAATAAAATAAACTTTTTTAATAAAGTAAAATAATATTTTTTATTAATCCTTGCCTTAATTTAAGCACTTTTTGACTCCTGCGAGTTTTCTTATAGACCTTTAGTTTTTTAGTAAAACTGTATCGAAAATCCCAAAATTTGTGTTCATTTTGGTGAATATAGCGAAAAATTGAAATTTTGGAAAAAAAAGTTTCAACCAAAACATTATTATTTTCCATAGATTACGAATCTACAATAAAAAATGGGGGTTCCCATTTGAAAAAAATGTTTTCGCATAAAACCCCATAACAATTAAAAACCCAGGGCACTATTAAAAGTCCCCCTCGAGTCGCTAAAATTTTTGTCTGAAACATTTTTAAGAAAATCGCTTAGTTTTCAAGATATTCAGCTGGATTAATTAAAATGGGACACCCTGTATGTGTGCCAGCAAACTTGGAAGTAGAAATTGTGGCTTGTAAAATTTCCTTTAATGGATTATGTCTGTACGCAATCCGCTTGTACATTTCTCCGAATACCTTATCAGACACGTATGAATATGTATTTAACTTATTTGAAGATAAATTCCTTAATTGTGATTATGTTATTATTTTAGGAGATTTTAATATTTCAGTATATAAACCAATAACCGATGATAATATACCCATAAATCAAAATGTCCAATGTTTAAGTAATTATCTTTAATTCAGCAACTTATTACAAAGAAATAAAGTTTTAAACTGTAATGATAGACTATTAGACCTTGTTACAACTTCAAAATCTGTTGAATGTAACGATAGTCACGAAATTGAACCCATGGTCAAAGAAGAACAAAATGTAACTAGGTACAAAATATAATGCTTTCTGCGAAAAACTTTAGAAAATGTGATTTTCCTAACCTCTATGAAGGTATTTGTGATATCGATTGAACAGATTTATTTAACATCAAAAACTCAGATAAGGCATGTAAATTCCTATATAATAATCTAAATACTCTGATTTATTTACGGGAATTACCAGACCTCTCACCAACCGACTACCACATTTTTAAACAGATTAAACTTTTTCTTAAATCAAGATGTAGGAAACGCCCTCCGAGAGTTTGTCACCGCCAGGATCCCGGACTTTTATGGTACCGGAATTAATAAACTCATATGTCGTTGGCAAAAGTGTAATAATTTTAATGAATATTATGTTGATTAAATATAGTTTGTTTAAAAAAAGTTTGGATCGAAAGGGGGCATAAGTACGAAAATTCAAAGAAAATATTCTAGGTAATTGGTTTTATAAATTTCATACAAGGAACAGATGATTGTCGGAGAGTTTGGCCCAAAACATTAAACGAGTTAGAACCAGGGATCTGAAGCTAAACCCGACCCCGAACCGAAAACCCGAAAAAACCGGTATTTTTCGAGAACCTGAATATGAACGGAATCGTTATAGTTCAAGGTCAAAAAACTTAAACCTGAACCCCAACAGTTATTTAATTAACCGGTAATCAATCAGAAAATTATTTTATGTTATTAGGTTGACAAAGTAATTTCGGTTGTCACACATAGAGAGCATTGTTTAAATTTTTTTAAATGAATTATGTGAGTGATGTTTTTTGTCTTTTGACAGTTGATATCAGTCATATCGAAGTTTATTTAGGAACAGGTAGTGCGTGATTTTGTGTGTAGCTGTGAGTTGAGGATCAATTTTAATATGGAGTGCAAGAACGAACATTTTCGGCATATTTTACTTTTTTATTTCCGTGAAGGAAAGAAAGCTGCAGAGGCTCACAAAGAGGTATGCAAAGTTTATGGTCTTGAATGCATAACAGTGCGCACGTGACAGAATTGGCTTAAAAAATTCCGTTCTGTAAATTTTTCACTTAAAGGTAACCAACGTTCTGGTCGACCTACTAAAGTTTATGATGACCAAATTAATGTCATTATTAAAGACAATCGTCATATAACTGTTCGAGAGATTTCAGAGAGGTTAAATGTATCGCACACAATTATTGAAAATCACTTAAAATGTCTTGGACTCGTTAAGCTCAATATTTGGGCTTCGCATGAATTGAAAGATATTTACTTAACACAACGAATCAATATTTGCGATATGCATCTTAAGCGCAATAAAAACTATCCTTTCTTGAGAAGAATCATCACTGGTGATGATAAATGGGTCACCTACAGTAACATTATTCGAAAACGATCATGGTCTAAGTCCAAGCACGAAGAAAGAGCACCAACCACTTTGAAATCTGAATTGCATCAAAAAAAGATCATGGTGTCGATTTGGTGGGATTATAAAGGTGTTTTTCATTTTGAGCTGCTTCCAAGGAACCAGACAATTAATTCAGATGTTTACTGTCAACAACTGGTGATTCTGGATGAAGCAATCAAAGAAAAGCGGTTAGAATTGGCAAATCGTAAAGGAATTGTGTTCCACCATGATAATGCTAGGCCTCACATATCTTTGGTAACTCGTGGGAAATTATTGGAACTTGGTTGGGAAGTGATGCCGCATCCCTCATACAGCCCTGACCTGGCACTATCTGATTACCATTTATTTCGAAGTTTGCAGAACTCTTTCAATGGTAAAAATTTCTCAAACGAAGATGACCTTAAATCGCACTTGGATCAGATTTATTCTGATAAGGACCAGAAGTTGTATGAGCGGGGTATCGTGAAGCTGCAAGAAAGATGGCAAAAGATCATTGAACAAAATGGAAAATATATAATTGATAAAAGTCTTTTCGTTGTATTAAAAAAAATGTTTTTTCACAAAATCGAAATTACTTTCTTGCCAACCCAATATATTATATACCAAATGTTTTAAAAATATATCGCAATTTTTTTCTATTATTTAAATTAAATAATTTTGTATTAATAACTTCCCCAGTGAGCCCAATGTAAAGAAATCGAGATGCGAGTTTACGTAATCACCGCATCGCCGCGTTGTTTGTTGCGTCATATTTTAGGTTAATAATAATATGATTTAAGGTTATAATAATATTTTATTAAATCCGAACCTGAACCGGAAAAAATTAAGGTTCTTGAACCTCTAAAAATAAATTGTAATTGAACCTGAAACTGAACCCAAATTAAAATCTAAACCTGAATCCAAACCCAAACAAATTTAGATTGTTCTCAAATTTAACTGAGAGGGGGTTCCAAAGACGTATATTGTTAACTATGACGAGACAAACATAACTGACGATCCAAATCATATTAAGATGTTGTGCAGAAAAGGTTTCAAAGGAGCAGAACGTATTAAGGATTCGAACTAAGACCGGATGGTTTGACGGACCAACGTTTGAAGATTGGTTTGAGAATCAAATGAAAATGTCGACGTGGCGCCACCTGGTCGAAGTCATTTATTGAGTTATTAAAAGGTAAAAGATTTATAGAATAATACCAGAGTTTTAAAAAAACGAGGAAAGAAAATTAATATGCCATCTGTCCCTCGGAAAAGCACTCCAAGGTTGTAGAAATCTGTATTCTTCCGATTCAGATGAAACTACATACGAACCAGAAGGAATCGAATCAAGTCACAGCGACATACAAAATAATCTAGAAGAGGCTGAAAAAGGAATCTTGGATATCAGAACTAGTATTTCCATATCCACAAGAAAAATGTTGAAGAATTGTGACGAGAATATAAAAATGCGATTGTTAAGGCTGAGAACTTTGTTATTGGTAAATTGATTGACGTTAGGAAAATATCGAAAAACTGTGATGCGTGTGTAAAAGAAATCGATTCTAACACATATTTAGTTCACTTTCTTAGGAAACAGACGTCTTTCAAAATAGGGAATCATATTTTTTTAATCTCTTGTTAAGGAGCAGGTACAATTAAAAAAAAAAAAATTTGCCACTTCTTATATATCCTACTCTACACGTAGGATTATGAAAAACTAATTCATTTACAATCAGCGAGACGAGTATACCCAAATTCACTGTAGGCCTGTGTTATTATTGTACGAAGTTATAAGACCTAAATTTATATTTGTACTTTCAATGATAATGCAGTAATTTGGCGCTTAGGTGTGGTACGTGCTAGACCCATGTAATGCAGAATCTTTGAAGGAACCATGTAGCGCTTAGGCAAAGTTTTGTGCTTCACCAAGTAGTACAGAAAGGACTATTTAAAATCAATTGTTTGTGTAAATTTACGTTGGATTCATTTTAAATGTGACGCATACAAAAGTCCACAAATGCATCTGTAGACTCTGTTCAAGATGCGATAGTATAAAAAACCATTTTCATAAATAGGAAACCTTGTGCAATGAAATTTGTTGGAAATTTGGGTTCAAATTGATGTACCAAAAGAGTTTAGTTCCCCCAAAGCTTTTTGAGTTACAGAAAACATCAAATTTTTACGTGGGAAACACTAGATTTTGTTTTTGTTGTATTATATTACATATAAATGCTAATTATGTTAAGTACCCGCTAAATTTTGGCATCAAAAACCCAAGACAGACAATTATCTCAAATTTAGTAGAAGATACCTTGAATTATAAGCCTTGGTGAGTTAAATACCCTTTGATGTTTAATTGAGGATAATATTATTCCCGTGTATGACACTTGATTTGGTACTCATGATATATTTTAATCTCATAAGTTCTTTAAAAATGTAGCAACTCTTTGATTTACAACTCTACGTGGGTAGTTCCAAATAAATCTTTTAGACGTAAAAACATTTGAAGTCTTAGTTGGGAATAAGTCTCTTTTATATGAAACTCGGTAAGGTTTGATTAGTATATTTATACACTTGTTTTACTCACGTTTGGATTAAGATCGTTTACTAAGACTTTGATATTTAATTGGGAACACCATTACCCATTCTATAATTCCTTAACTGATGGTTATGTGCAGAGTATTTTATTTTATTACTTTTAATCGATGATTGTGTTAAGTATTCCTCCAATTTAGATAAATGTAGGTATCCATTTGATCACGTTTGTGGTAGATAGATTTAACCACACCTTTCATTTAAATACTCTTTGATGTTCATTTATTGGGAATAATATTGTTCTAGGGCCCTCGATGTTTAAGGAGCTTTTCGATTGTTTCAATTACTTCGGCCTGTCCGATGATCCTTCACCAGACGGGGCTTAGTTCTTCAAAGGTTCTTGAAGTGGTTCACTTTGTGAGATAAATCTTCTGTTTCAGTTGTTATTAGTAAGTTTATACAAAGTATCAGTATAAATAAACTATTTTGAATTAAAATTTTATTCAAGAGATTAATATTAATTCGTGTTAAATGAATCTTGGGTAGCTGTGGCAGTTTTCTATGATTATCCTTTATTAAAACAACCTGTAAAAGAAAAATACTGTTAAAGCTATGTTTTTATTGAACAATAAAATTTAAAAACAAAGTTGTGAAAGCATGAATATGTTTGAAGTATAAATTATAAGCGTGTTAAATAAAAAACTTAATCAGTGGTTTTTAAAAAAATCGGAATTTTATTATTTATTTAATAAAAAAATAATAATGGGTATTTAAAAAAACGTAATTAAAGTGGTTGTAACAGAATTCAAACAAATATAGTTTCTCATAAATTCAATGGCGTTTACATGTCTTTTTCAAACTCATCTTTTTACACATGGTTCTGGAAGATAATTAATCGTCTTATTGTTTAGTAGCCGGGTTCAAGTTACACTTAAAAACATTAATTTTTACATTCATATTTTTTATATAAAAAACAAAAAAAATGTAAGGGGTCAATTTTTTTTATATGCTGTTACACATACAGTCCTTAGTAAAACTAAATAAAAATATTTTTCAAAATAAGACCACTTTTTTTAAAAAAATCAGTCACTTTTTCAGATTTTATTTTTTTTTTAATCGAAAACAAAAATATGTAAGGGCTCAATTTTTGAGTTTGTCACACTTGCAGTCCTTAGAAAAATTGCATACAATTTTTTTTATCAGCCCAGTAGTCTAAAAATTAAAAAAAAAAATTGAAAAATCAGTCACTTTTTCAGATTTCATTGTTTTAAACGAAAATAAAAAATTTAAGGGCTCAATTTTTTATATTTTGTTACACATGCAATCCTTAGTAAAAGTGCATACAAAGTTTTTTTAAAATCTGCTGTGGTCAAAAAATTTAAAAAAAAATTAAAAAATCAATCACTTTTTCAGAGTTTATCTTTTTAATCAAAAACAAAAAAATGTAAGGGCTCAATTTTTTTATATTTGGTTACGCATACAGTCCTTACTAGAACTGCATAAGAAATTTTTCAAAATCAGCCCAGGAGTCAAAAATAATAAAAAAAAATTAAAAATATCATCACCTTTACAGATTTAATTTTTTTATCAAAAACAAAAAATGTAAGGGTTCAATTTTTTATATTTTGTTACACATACAGTCCTTAAATATAAAATAATAAAGTTGGATACAAGAGAGTGAGAGAGAAAGGGACTTAGATAGAAAAATACACATTATACAGGAAATAAGGAAGAATATAGTAAAGAAAAGGGCAGGGACAAAAGAGAAGAAGGAGAGGAAGCGTATAGGATAATAATAGCGGAAAGAAAAGGGCGGAGTAGAGAAATAGTAAGGACCTGAAGGGAAAGTAGAAAAAGCGAGGTTAGGATTGATTCAGCTACGTAAACATCACAAATATAGGAGTTCGGCAACCAAACATACAAAGACGTTGGGAAGCCTACATAGATGTATTAAGAGAGAAGCGAAAGCAACGAAAAGGAACACCACAAAGTTTTCGAGAAGAGTAACAAAACGCCAAGGTCCCCGCAATCTTAGAAAAGGAAAAAGGAAGCCAGAAGGAAAAGCGAAGAAGAAATGGAGATGATGATAGAGGAAATGAGAAAATTAAGAGAAAGCACAGTGGAGGAAATAAAAGATCTAAAGGCTGTTTTAGACGGGCACATTTCTTACAACAAATCTTATGTAAGATTTATTATAAGAAATTTGTGGTCGTGTAAAACAGGAAATTTTAACATAAACACAATTTGTGTCAAAATTGTGGCCAAAATAGAACCTGCTCTATTTTATTTTTAACATAAATTTCTTAGAACAAATCTTATGTAAGATTTGTTGTAAGAAATGTGCCCGTCTAAAACAGCCTTAAGAAAAGCAAATAAAGAATATTATGGGATGGTGGAGAAGAAGATTCAAGATCTGGAAAGCAACTTGGAAGAGTGGGAGAAGAAGTTCGAGGGTCAAAGCAGAATGATAGAAAAAATTATGATGGAATTTAAGGAAAAGGAAGAGAGATGGGAGAAAGAAAAGGCAGACATTAACGAAAAATGCTAGCGCTGGAGTATAGCATAGAACAGAAAGAAAGGAAAAAGAGAAGAAATAACATTGTAATATACGGGATGAAGGGGAGAAGTACAGAAAAGGAAGTGGAAGCCTTCTTAAAAGAAAAACTGGAAATTGAGGTAGTAATAGAAGAATCATTCAAAATAGGGAAAAGAGAAGAAGAAGCATTAGGTGAAGACAAAAGACCAACTCTGGTAAAAATTGGCAAATGGGAAGAAAAACAACAAATGAGAGCTAAGAAAATGCTGAAAGGAGTACAAATATATATATAGAAAATGGCTTGACCAACAAAGAAATAGAAATTCAACAAAAAATTAGAAAAATAGTAAGGGAAAGAAACGCGAATGGAATTATAAGTCGAGGAGAAGGCTACTAAAAGTCAAAGTTGGGAAATGGATGGTGGAAATGGAGCGATAAGGAAAATCGCCTTGTAAGGAGCATGAAAGGAGGTGTGAGGGGGAGAATAAGGGGGCAGGGGTAATCGTTTGCTTTTGGAATATAGCAGGTTTAAAGGAAAAATTATCAGAAATTGCAGATTATTTAGAAAAATTTCAAGTTGTGAGTTTAACGGAGATATGGGTAGAGGAAAAAAGCTGGGAAAAAATACGAAAAGATTAACAGTTTCAATTGGTATTATCAAGCTGCCAAAAGAGAACATCGTAAAGGAAGAGCGCTAGGAGGGATAATTACAGGAATTAAAAAGAATCTAATAGGAAAAGAAATGATGACTAAAACTGACGGTATTCAAGAAGTCAAAATTGAAATAAATAAAGAAGAAATTATAATTCTTACAGTATACAATAGAAGAGGGTCCAGAGAAGTGTGGGAAGAAATAAGCTTTATAATGGAACAAGAAGAGCTGGACCAAAAAATAGTCATTGGAGGAGACTTTAACTCCAGGATAGGGGAAGTAGACACATTTGAGAGCTTAATGGAAAATATAAAAGAAACAATTAAGAGAAAATCAAGAGACAAAAAAATCGATAAGGAAGGGGAATTGCTCGTTCGATACTCAAATGAACTAGGTTTAAATATTCTAAACGGGAGTGTAAATGGAGATGAGGAGGGTGAATTCACTTTTATAGGAACACAAGGAACTTCCGTAATAGATTATATTATGTGTAACCAAAAAGTCTTGGAGGCGGTAATGAAACTAAAAGTACAAGAGAGAACAGAATCTGATCACCTGCCTTTGGAGCTAGGATTAAACTGGGAGAATACAAGTGTAAAAAAAACGGAAATCAATGGCGTACTTGATGGAAAGAAGAGAGCATTGAAACATTTGGAGAAAAAGTGAGAGAGGAGTTACAGAAGAGAGAAAATAATGAATCTTTTGAAAGTCTAGAGGAGGTAATAAGAAATGCAGTTGTCAAGAGAGAAGTGAAAATAAACAGAAATAGGAGCAAGATAAAAGAATGGTGGGATGAAGAATGCAAAATAGCCAAACAGACGTTCAGACAAGAAATGAAAAAATGCAGAGCAATGAGTAACTTTGATAGCTACAGAGAAAAAAAAGAAAAAATTCAAAGAACTGTGCAAGTATAAAGAAAGGAGAAGAGATTGTGAAGAAATTAAGAAAATTCATTAAATAAAGAATGAAACAGACATGTGGAAATGGGTAGGAAATTTACAAGAAAAAGATAACATACATTACATCGAGGAAGTAAAAAAATGGAAAGACTTCTTTATGTAACAGCTAGAGGGTAGAAAAGACAACAATAGAGAAGAAGAAAAAGGCGCAGAAAAGGTAGATCTAAAAAGCAATGAGGAAGAATCCAAAATAGAGGAAGTAGAAATCAGAGGTATAATACGAAAATTAAAACTAGGAAAAACTCCAGGACAAGACGGGATTCAGCACGAAGCAATTAAATATGCACCAGAGGAGCTAATCAGAATGATAACGAAACTTTACAATAACATATGAAGTGGGAGAAGCATACCAGAAAATTGGAGAAGAGGGATTATATACCCAATCTTTAAAAAAGATGATAGAAGAAAGATAGAAAATTATAGGGTCATAACAATTATAAATACCTTCTATAAGATATACGCAATGCTATTAGAAAAAACGCTAGCAGAGGAAATGGAAAGTAAAAATATTTTGGATGACACACAGTTTGGTTTTAGAAAAAACAGGGGAACAGTGGACGCCCTCTATACTCTAAACTACATCATAGAAAAGGAAATATCAAATAAAGGTGGAAAGATATATACATGTTTTGTAGACCTGAAGTCAGCTTTCGACAAGGTTGATAGAGAGAAAATGTTGAAAACAATAGAAGTCAGAGGAATAAGCCAGGAAATGATAACAAGAATCAGACATATATACAAAAGAACCATAAGTAGAGTAAAAATAAATAATGAGGAATCTGAGGACTTTATAACAGACAGAGGTGTAAGGCAAGGCTGCCCCCTAAGCCCAACATTATTTAACTGTTACCTGTCAGACCTGGAAGATATGCTTAAAAAGTGCCCGGTAGGAGGAGTTAAGATAGGGACGCAGAAAATATGCTCGATATCATATGCGGACGACATAGTAATAATAGCAAAAGATGGAAGGGAATTAAGCAGCATGTTAAAGGCTTTAGAGAATTATCTAAAAAAAAAGCAACAATGATGATGGGTAAAGTTTGGAGTCTGGGAAAAAGAAGATTAAAAAGTAATGTAGCAATGAGAATCGCTCTATTTGATGCCATAGTGAGGAGCGTTTTATTATACGGAAGTGAAGTAAGGGGGTGGATCGAAATGGAAGAGATCGAAAAAGTACAAAACAAATTTCTAAAATGGACAGTAGGACTAAAGAAGAACACTCCGGATTATATAGTCAGACAAGAATTAAGCAGAGATAGAATAGGAATTGAAGGAACAAGAAGAGCAATTAAGTATGAGGAGAAAATAAGACAAAACAACATAGGAATAGTAAATAAAACAATAAGGGAAATAGACAAGGAGACAGAGAGAGGAAGCGCAAATAGATGGATCAAGGTACGCCAGAATGTATTTGAAAAAGCAGGACAGTCAAATGTCGAGATACAAAGATACATCAGAGCGGGCCGCAGGATAGAAAACCTAGTAATAGAGAGGTTAATAGAAGTTGACAAACAGGTGAGATTCAATAGAATCGGTAACTCAAGATACAACGAGAAATATCGAGAAATAATGGTGGTCAACAGATACCCTGAGTACATAAAGAAAGAATATGATGAGGAAACAATTAGAATAATAGCTCGATTTAGATGTGGCAAGAAAGAAACTAATGGTTTAAATAATAGAATTAAAGAAATAATTTATTCGTAGAATTATATTGTATATTATTTGTTTGTAAATTGGCACAGCCGTAAATAAATAAATAAATATATTATTTGTAAAATTGGTTTATATCCATGAAGAGAGTGGCTTGTTATCTCTGATGGTTCAGTAAAAATACTTTTTCTCTTCTAGTTAAAATTTTTTTTTTTATTTTCACAGACCGGTTTCGACTTAAAAAGTCATCATCAGTGTGCACTACAAGATCATTATTTACATTAATATACATATATACAATATTGGAAAAAAGGTGAAATCAAATTTCAAAAATCTCACAAATATGTTATAAATTGTATGTTATAATGTTAAACGTTGAAAAGGTGTATTTATGTCGTAAATGAACAAAATTTGTGTATTACTCACCGTCTTATAAGAAACTAGTTTTCATCGATGTAATTTTAATGCTGGTGTTATGCATGTTAATTATTATTTTAAATGAATCGTGTATCGTGTTTAATGAATATATCCTCAGTATAAAAGAAAAGAATTATTTTGTGTGTATAAAGTTGATATTTGTGAAGTAAACTGTGATATATTTATTATTTATAATATTTATTTAGCTTTTCTAATTTTCGCACGTTTTCTTATGTTTTCTTAAAACTCGTCTAGGTTAGATTTAATATCGTTTCCATTTATGGAACATAGATGTCGGTGTGTGACGGAGCTTAAATGAGTTGTGTGAGAAAATGATATACAGGGTGTTATGTGTGTTTTAGGTACTTGAAGAGGGGTTTAAAGTTTAAATCTATTTGGTCATTTAAACATATAAACTTATCGTTCTTCTGTATTTTCTCTATTTCTAGAGTTTCTAGAAGATTTAACTTAAAACCCTTCTTTTCTTGGTGTAAAAGTGTTAGATTTTTTTCTTTATTACATGTATGGTTGTGTTCGTGCATGTGTCTACCGACATTAGATGTGGTTTTGTTTCTAATATGTTCTTTTATCCTAGTACCAAGTGCTCTGCCCGTTTGCCCTACGTATATGCTATTGCAGTTGTCACATTTTATGGAATACACGCCACTTTTGTTCGTAATGGGTTCTTTTTCTTTTGTGATAATAGATTTTTCTATATTATGTGGTGTTTGGTATG